>JACXGJ010001721.1:0-42500 GCA_016801105.1 Esox niger
AATTGTTTAGTTTTGTAGGTTTGTGATATATTCTGTTTTCCTGATCCCAATTTTACTTAACACATGTGAACAACATACTCAAAACTCAAAATGACTGGGGGGTGGACGGCTCCTTTAGTGTGCCTACGAGCATTGGCTGAATGATGGATTGCATCAAATGTAGACTTACGATATGGGTGACAATTGTTTAGTTTTGTAGATTTGTGATATATTCTGTTTTCCTGATCCCAATTTTACTTAACACATGTGAACAACATACTCAAAACTCAAAATGCTTTGTTAAAATTCTAAACTATTTGGGTGACTTGGTAAAGCGGCACTGGTCAAATGATGGACAGAAAAAATGCTGGGTTAATTTGACCCAGGTAGGTAGGTTATGGTAATACACACATGGGCACTTTTTAACCTCCTGACATGGCGTATTAGGGGTGTGGCCTTTACATTAATTAAAAAATTCACCCATTATTAAAAGCATTCCTGTTTGTCTTAAATGTGGAAACATCAAACATTTTTATGTAGATATCCCAACACTGGAATATTTGTAGGAACTCTTAAGGGACTCAATCTTTTTAAGCCTTCTTAACATTTCTTAAGTTTCAATGTCCAACTAATATGTAATAACAGTAAAACAGAACTAATGAATATGTATAAACTCTCTCTCATGGTTGGCCAAAAAAGCCAGAAAGTCCATACCAAACTTCAACTTAATTATTCTTACTTCACCTAAGGGTCATTATCTCAATAACCCAGAACCAATAACCCAGCCCTAAACAGTTATATCACTACAGAGTTAATAGAAACAATCCAGTAACCAGAAAACCCGCAGATGGGTCATCAAAACAACCCAGCAATTTTTACTGTCCACACCGCAGGGTTGAGGAATAACAGATTTCACACAAAAATAAAATAAACTGTAAGGATTAAGTTACTGCAAAGAAACTTTTGTAAAACGAATATATTACTTTAACTACTTTCGAATTCAGAAAGATGATTGTGCAAAAATAATGACAACTTACATGCGCAATGTGATTTTTAAAATGTGTCTATTCTTCACAATCAACACTGCACAGCCAGTTTACTAGGAATTAGCATAATTAGCATTGTTCAAATTCATGAATATTGAAATTGTGCATCCCGAGCAACATAAATTGAATTGCAAGTGGAAACCTACTCCAAAATACTTTCAACAAAGACTTGTGGTTTGGTTCACCTCAATGAAGCTGTGTGTGATGTCAGTTTGGAGTCAACAAGTTCCACCATTTGTTTTGTCAGTAAAGAATCAATAAATTCTGTGATAGCACAGATTTAAAAAAAACTTTTGTTTTTTGTATTTATTTTGATGCTCAAGTTGCTGGCTGGTATTTAATATTTTTACAATCCAAACTACTTCAGTGTTGAATTTCTGTATATGAATGCTACTTAGTTCTAGTAAACCGCAGGATGAATAAAGTCTTGAACAGGCCAATTGTTTGATTTGTATTTCTCCCAATGGTGATCCAGTGAGTGCTACTTTTTGAACTGCTTTATGTTCTGATTGTGTTATTTCAATGTTTTCTTTTATCAGATTTCTGTTTGGACTGTGATTCTTTGATATTAAACTTAAAATAAATAAAATAATGAATAATAATGAAATCATTTAATGTGAATTCCTGCTAATCTGTAAGGTCATTACATCATCCAGTACATTTATCCAGGGCAACTCTATATTTTCAAACTTTGTCTTTTTTAGGCATCCAAGTCAGTTCAACACATTTTCCATGCAGAATAAAAATCTACTTTTATGACATTTTGTGTAGTATTAGGTAATAATATTTAGCCCATCATTCTGACTATACCTAATCCATTGACACATTCGTAATGTAAATTAACACCCCATAGCATGATGCTCCCACCCCATGCTTCACTGTAATAACGGTATTAGCCAGGTGATGAGCAGTACCTATCTTTTGCCAGACATAGTGCAAAGGCCTTCAGGCCTGTTAGCTTGATTATAGTTTTATCAGACCAAGGAATATTTTCTCTTATGCTCTCAGTGTCCTTCAGGTGGCATGTACAGTAAAATGCCTTTTAATTCGAATAGGAGTATTTGTGAACTGGAGGCAACCGCTTACACTGCTTGACCACACTAGGCCACAGCAGTACTCCGTCTATCCAGTCTTCTGTAAAAGACTGATTGATGGAGTATCGCAGAGATGGTTGTCCTGGCATGTTCTTCCATCACTAAAGAGAAATTTATAAGATCTGTAAGTGGCTATTGCATTCTTGGTCACCACAGCTAAGGCTCTTCTTGTCAGAATACTTAGTTTGGCCAGATGGCTCCAGAATTTAACAATGAAGGAGCCCACTGCGCTCCTGGAAACGTTACATGCTTTAGCCCTTTTTTGAAACGTTACACAAATCCACGCCTTGGCACAAATCTCAGAGAGTTCCTAATGTACACACACGTGTGTTTTTCTAATTCATACCTATCAACTGAATTTGCCACAGGTGGATTTCAAACAAGCACCAGAAACATCTCAATGATGGACAAAGCACACAGGTTGCATTTGAATGTGGAGTGTAATGGCAAAGAGTCAATACTAATAGGTTATATTCAATACATTTCTACACATATAATAAAAAATTCTCCTTGTGATTATCAGGTACTGATTGTAGTAGGACAAACATTTTTGAATAATTAATATGCTAGGTTTATCGCATAACTATATGTGGAGAAAGTGAGTTACTGTAAATACATTCCAAAGGCACTGCAATAACCCATAGCTAAAAAGCTAATCATAGAGATTTGCTAACAAGTACAATTCAGTCAGAGTTTGACACCATTGGGCCATTGTCGATGCATTAGCACAACATATTGACAGCAGTGACATAGATGTATCATTCCTACCTCCAAAATGTACAGCTAGCTAGCTAAAAAGTAGTAGGTAGTAAACCCAAAATTTGGGAAACGCTGTGCTGATCATTTACAGCAAAAGGAAAAGGAATTGACATTGCACTAAAGCTGTCTTGTTACGTAACACATACAGACACACATTTGATAAACATGCATCTCCGGAAAATTTGAATAAACCACTGCACCTTTTTCTTTCCATTTCAAAAAAGTCAAAAAGGAAGGTTCTGAGTGAGGAAAAGAAGGGTTAAAACTATGCAACTTGAATTATTTTGTACCTCACTCAAAAAAAAAATGGAAATGAAAGAAAAAAGTGCAGTGCTTTCTTTTTCTGGAGCTGTATGTGAGTAAAAAAAAAATCAACTGCAAATCAAATGTGAAAAGAATATAACATGTATTTGTTTAATAGGTACCATCCTTGTCTATCTGCCTATTCAGATTATGTTAATAATTGTCCCACACCTAAGAAATCAGAAGAGGGACAGAGTAGCAAATTTGGTCTCTTTATTCATTCACATGTACTGTATGTCACAGGCAATTTCTCAGGCTCTAGTATGCATTGTCTTGGACAAAACTTGATTGAATGATTTGTCTTACTGTTAAAAACCTGCATTTTTACAATTACATTGAATGGGTCATATGGAGACCCAATTACTTCAAAAACACATCTGCTTGCATAGTTCTGTATAGAAATTTCACTGGCCACACCAAACTGCTGTGTAGCTCAGTCATCAGAATAGCTATATCTGCATCCAGAGATTGGGTGTTTACCGTCAGGTTGAGCATTTACTTCCCAAAGATCTAAATGCATTTCTCATTTACAACCCCATTTCCAAAAAAGTTGGGATGCTGCAAAAAATGCTAATAAAAACAGAACACAGTGTTGTACAAAATCATGTATCCCTATATATTTGAAAATAGTACCAAGACAACATATCAAATGTTGAAGCTGAGAAATTGTATTGTTTTGGGAGAAATACATGCCCATTTTGAATTTGTTGCCAGCTACACATGTGTTTTATATCCTCTTCTTTTAACAATAGTCTATAAGTGTTTGGGAACTGAGGAGACAAATTGCTGTTGATTAAAAAGTTACCTGTTTTCCCATTCTTGCTTGGTATAGGATTTCAGCTGTTCAATCGTTTGGGGACTCCTTTGTCTTCTTTTTCATTTCATTATGCAACAAATGTTTTCAATGGGTGACAGGTCTGGAGGCCAGTTTAGCACCCAGACTCAGTACAGAGCCATGCTGTTGCAGAATGTGGTTTGGCATTGTCTTCCTGAAATCATCAAGGTGTTCCCTGAAAATGACATCAGTTGAATGGCAGCATATGTTGCTACAAATGTACAATTCACCCAGGCCATGTGCTCTAATGCACCCCCAGACCATCACGGAGGATAGCTTTTGAACTGTGCCCTGATACCAAGCCGGATAGTCTCTCTCCTCTTTAGCCCGGAAGACACAGTGTCCATGATTCCCAAAAATACATTCACATTTTGATTTGTCAGACCACATGACAGTTTTCCACTGTCTCGGTCCATCTTAAATGAGTTTGGGCCTAGAGATGGCAGCTGTGGTTCTGGATCTTGTTTATATTTGGTTTCTTCTTTGCAAGGTATAGTTTTAACTTGCATTTACAGAGGCAATGATGTATGGATTTCGGAAGTGTTCCTGAGCCCATGCAATGATTTCCACTACAGAAGCGTGTCTGTTTTTAATGCTGAGGGCCTGAAGATCACGGCCATCCAATATTGGTTTTTGGCATTGTCTCTTGCATACAGAGATTTCTCTGGATTATCTTAATGTTTTAATGATTTTATCAATCATAGATGATGAGATCCTCCAACCTATTTGCAGTTTTACCTGGAGACACAATATTCTTCAATTGTTGCACTATTTGCCCACGCAGTCTATCACAGAGTAGTTAATCCCTCTCCATCCTCACTTCTGACGGACCCGTCCTTTCTGGAATGACCTTTTAATACCGAATCATGTTACGGAGCTGTTGCCAAATTGAATATGTGACATTCCTCCAGGTTAAGTTTTCGCATTACATTATTTCTAGTCTTTTGTTGCCTTTGTCCCAACAAAGATACAATAAAATGTCTCAGTTTCAACAATTGATATGTTGTCTTTATATAATTTTCTATTGAATATAGGGTTTAAATGATTTCCATTGTATGCAGCATCCCAACTTTTTAGGAAACAAGATTCTTTCTGATTGAGATGAAATTGTGAATTTGAGAATGGAGAATTATATTTTACGATTGAATGTGTTTTTTTGACATTCTATGATATTGCAGTGATGTTTTTGGTTATATTATGCCATTAACCAAATAAACTTCTGTAATGAAGCACAATGTGACAAAACTTGGATGAATTATATGTCTTTTTGTTGAGAGCTGGCAACAGAAAATTCTGATGATTGGCATAAACATAGACGTAATAAATCCATGAACACGTATGCTTGCATTTTTCTATATGGAAAATGTTCTTGCCACAACAAGATGCTGTGTATCCCAGTAGTCAGTGCCATTCTGTATGACCTAGGAAGATCTTAACACAGCACCATGTGCTGGTTCGGCTAGTACTATGGGTTGAAGAACGGAATTATGGGCCAGCATATTTACAGTTTTGCTCAAAAGTTTTTATACCCTTGGAGAGTTGGTAATATATGTACCATTTGTAAAGACAAAATATATATATTTTATTTCTTATGGGATTCAAATTCAACTGTAAGTCATAACAGAATGGAACAATCATAAAACATTGCAACAAACAAAATAATACTGTGTACTGCCCCCTTTAGCATCAATGACAGCGTGTTGCCTTTTGTAATAGCTGTCTATGATGCCCCGAATTCTTGCAGGTGGTATAGCTGCCCATTTGTCTTGGCAAAATGCCTCCAGGTCATGCAAAGTCTTTGGTCATCTTGCATGAACCGCAGGTTTGAGATTGCCCCACAGTTGCTTAATGATATTAAGGTCAGGAGGCTGTGATGGTCAACCCAGAACCTTCAACTTTTTCTGCTGTAACCACTGGAGGGTCCGCTTGGCCTTGTGCTTAGGGTCATTTTCATGCTAGAAAGTTCAAGAGCATGCCTTTGGCAGCTTTCGTGCAGATGTAGGCAAATTGTCTGCCAGTATGTACGGATAACATGCTGCATTCAGCTTGCCATCAACTTTCACAAGATTCCCCATGCCTTTAGAGCTCACACACCCCCAAAGATCAGGGAGCCACCATCTATTTTGATCTTGTCACTTCACATTGCAGTGTGCCAGAAAGTGTGATGTGTGTCAAGGTGTTTGATATATTGCAACTGGGCTTTTTTGTGACATTGGTGCAGTAAAGAAAGTTTTTCTTTGTATCCCAAACTATTTTTCTGGTTGTTTTGGCTGAAATCTTTCTTGATCTACCTGACCTTGGCTTGGTAAAAAGAGATCCCTGAATTTTCCACTTTTGAATGAGTAAACTGAACAGTACTGACTGGTATTTACAAGGCTTTGGATATCTTATCATATCCTTTGCCATCTTTATAAAATTTCATTACCTTGTTACGCAGATCTTTGGCAGTTCTTTTCTGCTCCCCATGGCTCAGTATCTGGCCTCTTCAGTGCATCCATGTGAGAGCTAAAATACTCATTGACTGTTTATACACAGACACTAATTGCAATTTAAAAAGCCACAGGTGTGTGAAATTCACCTTTAATTGCCACATTTATCTGTGTGTCACCTTAGGTGTCTTTAACAAGGCCAAACATTCAAGGTTATGTAGACTTTTGATCAGCGTATTTGGGTGACTTCTGTTAATATGATTTAAAAAGGAGCCAAATTGTGATAGTAATGGCAGATCATATGATCACTATCCTTAAATAAAAGACAGTTTTTTGCATGATCAGTCATATTTTATAAATCAATGCCAAACAATTTCTGCTAGGGTATGCAAACTTATGAGCACAGCTGTACATATAAAAAGTAATCTACCCAAACTGACACACGTCTGCACGCACGCACGCATGCACACACACAAACACACAGAGACAGACACACACACACACACACACACACACACACATTTGATTATGTATTTTGTGGCATAAAGGAGAACTGTAATTAACGTCTATCAAGACGCCGCTGGCCAGATTTACAGCAAGGCCGGAAGAGAATGTGATATGGTGAGACGTGAGAAATGCCGAGGCTGGAGATGTGGAGGGGCTGGGGCCTCATTAACAGGGGAACTGATCTTCCCAGAGAGACGGAACCCATCAGGATCCAGATTATGACTGGGCTCCTGTGGGTCCTGTTAACCAAGCTCCCCCCAAAGGCCTCGCACTGCTGCACAGCACTCTGGAATGGGACATGAATACGGGAAGAGAGGGAGTCGCACTGGCTTGCGCAGTGCAATGCGTTGAACTAGTCAACTGGACACACTCCAAACCTCTCTGGGATGCAATACTCGTGTCCGCTGTAGTGTCACTGCGGTGTCATTCTAATCAATTTAATAAAATTTATGGTCCAAGACCATAACTACATTGATTCAGAAATAAATTATAAAACATGAAATCAAAATGGTTTAATTGTGTTTTTTTGCCAGTAATCAGCATTAAAGACCAACATGTTAAAGTGAAAAATAAAATCTATGATGATTTACAGTGGGGAGTATTTGATACACTGTAGTATTTGATACACTGCTGACTTTGCAGGCTTTCCTACTTACAAAGCATGTAGAGGTCTGTATTTTTATCACAGGTACACTTCAACTGTGAGAGACGGAATCTAAAACAAAAGTCCAGAAAATCTAAAATATTTTGATATTTAAAATAATTTATTTGCATTTTATTGCACAACTTTGCACATCTGGACACAGACATTTTTGCCTAGTCTTCTTTCCAGAAGCTTTGCAGGAACTGAACCAGAGAAACATCCCCATAGCAAGACGCTCTTGCTTCACGTGGTGGGAATGGTTTTATCAGGAGAATCTGTAAAATCGTCTTTGGTCTCATAGTCTCCTACATGCCTTCTGGAAAGGTTGACTCCATTCTACAAATTATGTGAGTTTTAAAAGCAATTGGTGCCATTGCAAAATGATTGAATTGTTATACAATCAATTAATTATTTAAATTTTCACTTCGACATTGTGGATTTTGTGTGTTTATCAGTGGCAAAAACTAAAAATGTAATAAATGTTTATGCTGTAGCACAATACAATGTGAAAAAGTCCAAGGGGGTGGGTACTCCTGAGAACCATTGTTCAAGTAGTAAAATATTTATATTTCCTTTCAGCAGGGAAGCTGGAATGATGCAAATAATATTATTTTACTATTCTTTAATATAAAATTCTTCACACCAAGTATAGACATGTGGAATCAACTAAATGAAAAGATACCAGAGATCTCAGAAAACACACTCTTAATATCAGTGTATTTCTCTTTGCCAAAATGACATGTTGAGTGTTATGGAAGGCGCTGGAATCTCAAACTTGTTGCTATTGCGGAACATAATTTTTTTAATGAACTTTCGGTTTATAATTGCGATGTACCAAACAGAAGTCTTCTGAAGTTGCACAATATGTGGTGTACTCAAGAGCTGTCGTGGCAACTAAAACCAGTAAACATCCTGTGCACATAAACAAAACACAACTAAATCATGCAAAGTTTGCACAAATCAATCATATCGGTAGATTTAAGCAGACTATACCGAAGTGGATGCCAGTCTGTAGATCATTCTTTAAGAACTTTGTGTCATGTTGGTACATCCTGTTTTCAGTCGGGCATCAAGGTCTTTAGTGAACTCACAGGAGGATGTGGTAGTAAAAAGAGAAGACAGGGAATCCTGTCTGTATCCCATTGAGCCTTTCCTCTCTATAGTTTATTATCTAATCTCTAAACCCTTGCAAAGGAGGCAATGGTCAGTGGACCCAAACCACATGGCCAATGGAGTGTCCAACCGACTGTGTCATCTCAGCCTGCACAATCAAAAACAAACACTGAACCGCTAGTTTAGTTTTGTTGGGTGATTTAGTAGCAAGAAAGATTGTTGGGATTGAGTGGAGACTTCTTCTCACCTCTGCTGTTTTTTTTCAGTACTTTGGACTTTGTGTTTGTCAAACTGTAGTGAGCCGTTCATGCTCTAGGACAGAGTTCAGAGATGGATTTCTTAAGCTCTGTCATTCGTTATTTGGCATTGTGTTTTCTGCCCCTGATCCCAGGCGGCCACATTTATAATCATTTTAATAACAAAGATAAAAATAAACATTTCTAAAGTTCTTTCTCACTTCTAGAAGCTGAAGTGAATAAACACATTAGTAATAGTAGTAATACTAATATTAAAAACAATCCAGAATCCAGAACATGCATTGAGGTTGCTAAGAATATTAGCATTGGTGACACAAAAAGTTACACAAAACGTAATTTACATTCCTATCAGGCATAACCTGAAACACATAGCCTGAAACATAAACTTTAAAAGCATCCTGCAACTGTTTACATTCACATACTTGATGGAGGGATTACGTGCTAGGAATATGTAAAACTTGTAAAATATGTAAAACATATGTCAAATGACATTTATTACACTTTAAAACACAATATCAATGAAATTGTCATAAACCTCATGATCCTATAAAATGGGTTGGACTATGCACTGTAACTGATATGGATACAAAAACATTCTGCATTTAAAACACGTATATGATATATTGAATTCAATGTGATTGAGTACAGAGCTAAAAATATGTACATCAAAATAAAGTCTCACGGTCATGCTGATTTGGATCTTTAATTTATATAATCCACAGATGTTGCCTGTACGTAAGAATTTTCTAACACTTTCACCCTATCAGTAAAATCTACAACTGATAGTACAGGAGATACAAAGATTGGCCTGCAGTTACGCAAGCACTCAAACACACACTCATACGCCCACAGTTACCTCAGTGATCCTCAACAGGGGCTGAGCTCAGACTGACATCACAAAACAAGACAACAGAGAATTAAGGAGCAGCCCGGGGTCAATCCCGCACTTTAATGAAAGTCCAGTTTCCCCTGCCCCAGGTAACCGCTCTACGTGATTGTATCTCCAAGACAATTACACTGTCACAATCAAAGGAAACTGATTTTAAGTAGCCTGTCAAGTCCCATTGTGGGGCTAATAACCACTCATTTCTATCCCAGCGTGTCACGGAGGCCCTGAATCATCCCTTTGTTCTGAGGATCACCTGCCTCTAAATAGATTGCTTGGTGTTACTCTTCAGGCACTCAAACGGCCGGGCTTCTTAAAGAGGCCATCTCACTATGGCCTGGAGGGCATGTGAGGAACACAGGCATCACAAGTCATATCATCTCCAATGAGCATTGACGTAACACCCCGCTCGGGCGCTGTCGACCAGGGATGTTTTATTATCACTTAAACTGTATTCCGCTGTGTGTATCATACTTTTGACGTCACTTGTTGCAGGGGCCTGACGTAAGCGCAGAGTTCAATTGTGATCCTGAAAGCAATCTGAGCCACCGGAGGCCAATCCATTTATTTTTATTTCATTGCCTCGTTCAAGTAAGGAATGTATTTGCATACTTTTAAAGCTCCTGAGATTTAGATTTTCCTCTTCCCTCAAAGAGAATATGTTTCATGCAAAAAAATGTATTCACTCTTCTCAGTGGATCTCCTATTTTCCATTTTGCATTAAAATCCATTTCATGTTTAAAATGTATTCCCTTCACTCTGCGTATCTCAATTTTCCTTAGCCCTTTAAGGTAATATCTGTTTCATGTTTAACATCAATTAAAGGTAGGGTAATTAGAGAAGACACGGTGAAAAAGACAACATCCTCTGGTTTCTCTTCCTCTGTTTAATGATTTGCCAGCAGGGTCGACATGTGGCATGTCTGGAATGTTGGTTCCCTCATTTAAGAGTAGGTGAGTTATCAAAAGACTGAAGAAAAGGATTTATCTCAGTACACTGTTTGTAAAGGCGAGGTGCCAACTGATCGATGTTGGTAGTTGGGAATATTGTAAGTGGGTATAATGATTAGAAATGATCAGCTAGTTGATCCATGTTGGCAGTCTTCTTTGAGATAGATTCTTATTGCAGCTGGTTTTACTTTACCTGATTCATCACCGTACAGGAGAACACAGTAATAGGTTCAATTTTATATGTCTTTTATTTCTTTTCCTCCCCATCCAACATTTTACAGTCTTTCTCTTTCTCTCACTTCCTTCTCTCTCTCTCTCTCTTCATTCCCTCTCTCTTGCTCTCTCTGTCCCTGGGACACCCCATTCATTTATTTCTTATTAAACTTCAGCGCTCTCAGAGACTCATTTCCTCTCCCCGGCCCTTTCCTGTGGCTCGTCGTGGAGCACAGAACATGCTGGGAGTTTCCCAGAGACTGGCAGGGGTTGGGATGGTGGAGTGGGGAGCGGTATGGTTTGGGATGGGGAGGGTAAGCAGGACATGATTTGGGGAAGCTCCCATGCTTAAGGGAGCTTAAGTGAATCACTAAAATCCCCTAAGGTCTCTTGACCTCGAAGGTGTGCACATCAGGAATCCTCAGATTTAAAACCTATCCTCTCTAAAACAAAAACCAGGTTAGGAAATTGAAAAAAATACATATATTTCGTATATATATCTATCTACCTAATAGGTGGAGGATATTTGAATGCTATGTCAGGCTAATATCAGTTCAACAACATCATAATGCAGATGTTTCCAAACACGCAACTGAAGCCATTGCTTAGGGCCTCATTGGGAACAGGCTCTATTGCTTTCTAGTAGTAATATTACAAGAATTGCAAAGTGACTCTAAATAAAAATGTTGTTGCAACTAATATAAATCATATACAGATTATGAGACACATGGTATCGCACGTGATTACATGGATTTAAAAGACCATACATTAAAAAAATACATAATAATGTTCCCGTTGACATATTTGAACAACCCGAGCAAGCCACCTAGCTGAGCTAGTTTCAGCCAGTGGAAACTGCCAAAATGATATGCTTGTATCCCAGTGGAGCAAACAAAATGAAATAATATAAAAGAACAACATATAATTTTGAAGAGCTCACTAGTTTCTTTGGGATTAACACTACAAATAATTCTGATGATGAAGGGCATATTTTACTATGTGATATCACCACAACTTAGACCTAGTGGTTTATGTTACAGTGTCTAGCTTAGAATCTATGGATGACCTGAGGGTGAGTGAAAATCCTATGGATGACCTGAGGGTGAGTGAAAACTTGAATGGCACAGCACTTTGGCCAGACAAGCTTGGCAATCACGATAAATGTCAGATGAAAAAGGGGCCATAATATGAATTAAGGATTTTGAAGGTTTTCTTGTACAATAAGGTTCTATTGTTAGTACTGTAAGAAGTGCTACAAGGAAAGGACATTTCTTTAATTCTCCTATTATGACTTATTAGAAAACACTTTAGTTTAAGTGAACTGACGATAATGTATTTCACTCTTTCGGATTTTGGCAGACACTGGTATGTGCTAGTGCTAAAATCATAAAGCTAGAGGTGGGGGGCCCCTTAACAGAACTTTGATTGGGGCCACAAAATTAATCCTGCCCCTGAATGCATATACCTACATATTGAACTATAATAAAGTGATGGCTGTAAATGTTTTTAACATTAGATGTTTGTTTGTAAGCTGAAAAAACAAAGATTAACGTCTGTTATCATGTAAGTTAAAAGAACCATTGATATATGAGGTTGGATATGTTGTTACATAATGTGGAGAGTCTCCCAGCTTGTCTTGGGTTTTGCGAGTGTATGTGTCTATGTGTGTGTCCACATTAAGAAAACTCAGCGGTTTTATGAAAAATCTACAGTAAGAAACTCATAATGTTAGTTACATGATCTTTAAATGACCCACCTGAGTACATTTTAGCACATGCCCTAGTGTTTATTAGGTCTTTGTTTAAAAGGAGTACTTTGCACACTGGTGCAAACACATCTTACATGAGGTACCAAGGCCAAATTTCAGATGTTGAAAGGCTAGTGTTTGGTACACAACTCTGTTCAGTGAAGTAGTTACCAAAGAATGGCCTCTTGATTAATCAGATGTGTACAACCCTACTCAAACAATCAAGTAGTGGTTGTTAGAAAATAATTGGTGAGTCATTAGGCTTATTTGTGAAAGTGACTTTCTGTAAAACTTTGCTTTCATTGTTTTTTAAGAGTTACTATGATTGTCAATTTAAAATAAGTGCCAACAAGGTAAAAGTACCCAGACTTTTAAGAACGGTAACCAAAGTGCCTAAGTCACAACACTCCCCCCTTCCTACAAGCCGTTCTGATGAGTTACAGTAAGGGAGGCACCTTTACCATTGGGACACGTTGTGGCCGGCTGCTTTCATTATAACGGATCAATCCACTTCCTCCGCCTCAGCAGATGGCAAGCCGTTAGCTTAACGAGATGCACGGCTGTGCTGACGTTTGGGAGACGGATTGGGCCTCCTGCTAACTGGTTGTGCCACGGTCGCAGACCTCACCCCGCTAGCCCTCCAGGCGAACCGTTTGAGCAACCTGACCCTCTTTGCATAATTCAACACCCACAGCTATTCAGTTGAGAATGCACTGTGTGGGCATAGCCCACATGCTTTTCTTTGAGCTATACAAAATGTATATACAAAACAAGTAGGATTGGATTACAGAAAAACCAACAATACCATTTAATACCTCTTGTAACTATAATCACAGTTTCTGAAATTGTACGCTAAACTCACAGCTTTAGCTTAACGTGTGTTTTTTAGGGATCATTTAAATTTTCAAGCTTGATAACTGATAAGCGATGCCTCATTGTCCTGTGCTGTGAAATCAACATGAGATGCCAAACTTCCAATAAAGTAACCATGTTTGTCTTGGCTCCGAGTGCACATTTCTACTCAAGCTTGGTGCTAAATCCAATGACTATTTTTGCAAATTTTCTTTATTTTTTCTTTCGGATTTAACCCAAACAGAAGACTCCATTTATTTTCTTTCAGGGAGAGCATATTTTCTGGGATATTCTCAGGCGCTGTGACTATTTGGACAGGAGTTTTGCAACCCCCCCCCCCCCCGCCCCCCCCCCGCATGAGTGTCCAATAGTGTCAAATCTCCTCTGAAGACAGTGGTGAGTCCCCGGCTGGCTGGCTGTGGTGATAAGCCATGATAGTATTATCAGTTGAGGCGTTACTTAGTTAAATCACCTGAAATTGTTTTATTAAAGAATGTTCAGATTACTTTTCTTCAGAATATATTTGCATGTCTGGTGGGTTTATTACTCTACAGCAAACACAATGTCAGTTCAGATCATAATAATCTATAGTCTGTGTGTCAGGACTCTGAATGTGTGGAAGTGATCCTGAAGTTGACTCCTCGGGTTCACATCAGGCTTCAGTTGTATGACCCTATGTTTTGAGGTTGAATACTAGCAGATAAACTGTTGATAAAAGGTGAAGATTCAAAGTTTAGTTTTGAACTTACATTTATTTTGGTGAAATAATGTCCATGATGGATAAACCATCACCTACAGAACGATTTATTAGCATAACGCACTTTCATGAATTTGAAGTAAATTTTTATTGTTGATAAATATAAATCATTTTGTGATTCTTCAGTTTGTGATGCTCCATGGAATCATAACCTCATTAAATTTGGGGTAACATCTTCGAGAACGCCTTCAAAGTTCAATTTTGTCACAGAGAAATGCCACACTCATATGATCGAATCTCCATTAGATGTCCATTTGACCCTTAGTTTAAGCAAGGCCTCAATTCACACTGTGCAAGGCCATGGTTACTGAACAGGCATGAATAATACTGGAGACAATTAAATAGGTCTCAATCCGCTTCCAAGGTTTTTGCTTGTGTTAAAACTTCTGCTTCTCATGGGCTCTTTTGATATGTGCTAATTATGATATTCAAGGGTGTTGTTAGCAGTAAAATAATTTTACAAGATCAGAATTGATAACAGGTGTGTGGTGTGCTCTGTTTTTTCTGAGACGCGGTGGACTAAGCCTGTTGTCCCATGCAAGGATCGGTTGGTGGGCTTCCCATATTCATTAATGTCCAAGCCTTCCTCAGACGTCTTAAATGAGTTTGTGCCCTTTCATCCTCTCTGCGAGGAGAAGGACACTACGAGCACCAATGTCTGTCCAGCTGGGACACAGCATTCCTCTTTCTGCTCTGGTCACCTCGCTTCTGCCGCCCCCCTCCACATCCCTCAAAGATCGTCCTAGCTGAACATCTTGTCAATGGGCCTAGGTTCATCCAAGGGAGGGGGAAGTCAGAGGTATATTGGATTAGAAAAAGACAAGGGGAATAAATCTCGCTTAGCAGCTCCCAACTATTTCATATCCACAAATTGTATGATGTTTAACAGGAAAGTAAAGTTAAGGGGGGAGGAAGGGGGATGACTTATGAAATTGTGCTTTTCGGGAATTATTTCCTCTCTTTTGCGGCCTGTCTTGAGTTAGCGCAGCATCCTGCTCAGTACTCCATGGCTGATTGATTCTGAAGTTTGCGATTTGTGAGAGTTTAGCTGTTTTTCCAGATGAGGTTAGTGTTGCTGTCCTGAAACCCAAGTGAAGGGTGAGAGAGATGGAGGAAAAACAGGTAAGGTTTAATGGGTAAATCCCAGTTAGATAAATGAATATCCACTGGAGGGTGAGGTAACGAACCGTTCCCTGGAACATTTTGACCAATTTGTGTACAACCCAATCGATGGTAAGTATTTCCCGTTCACCGTTTAATTGCAGTCAGCTGGATCGTGGGGCATTTTGACACAGTGGTGAGAGAGTGAAAGAAGCGGACTGAACCTCTTGCCCACACACACCGAACGTCCACAAACACACACAACACACACCTCATTCTTCACTTGATGAAGGTGCAGCCGTTGTGCTCTGCCTGTGGAGTTTCGGTCCAATTCGTTTTGTAGCAATGACTCAAGGGCACTTACTAAGCCTCACACTTTCCAACAGTCTGGATTTCGAAATTTGGAGTGGGAGCCCTGCACACACTTTTCAGCAAAATCAAAGCAACACACCATACAACATCTTTGACATTCTGCAATATGACTTGTAATATGGAACTTGTGTGTGTTTGCATGTGTGTGTGTGTGTATGTGTGTGTGTGTGTGTGTGCATGTTCAGGAGAAAATGTAAGATATGGAATAAGAAAAGTGTTTTTTGCAAGAGTCAAGTTCAATCTCTGAAGGGGTTCCGATTTGTTCAAAAGTGCCCTGCCTCAGGACCGCACAAAAAGGTATCTATTACGGAGACTACCTAAGAAATGTTCTTTTAATTAGCCACATTTATCTTTTTTCCATGTTTTGACAGAAATTCCTACAACAACATACACCACAAAGAAAGACAGAGCAACAAAAAGTATGGTCATTTTTATGTTTGACAGAGCCCCTGGAACAAAAACAACAGTGACCTTGTCTCGTGCCTGCTGTTTTGGCCCATAACATTTTCACCCGCCACCCCCTAATTCTGTTCACATATTTGCAGCACCTGTGTTGGAGGGCAGGGCAGAAAATGGAAATGTTAAAAGTAATAAGCAACAATTTGTGATCAGTACAATAGTGCTGTCTTGTTAAATGTTTTCAACAGTTTTACGCAAGACTCCTTATTACACAATTTGCCAACCAGACAAAATGATTAATATACACATTTCTGGTCTTAAAGCAGGTTTCACCTTCCATGCACTAAGGCATCAATAATGTGTAATCTAAGAAATAGCTCTTGAGTTAAAAGAAAATTTCATGGCCAGGAGTTTTTATCAGTGTGCCTGCATTGACTGGAGCGTAATCCGGGAACCCGGGAATCCGGGGACAGTCTGTCATGAAAAAGTTCATATAAGACAGTGGAAGAGGGATCATATGTAGGGTTGCGTTTTGCTGCCTTTGCTACGGTGTGTTGTATCCAGCAGTGATTTCCTTTGTCGCTCTGCTGTAGTTAGCTGTGTTCCATGGCATCGTGTTGTGCTACGCCCTCCAATCTGTCCCATTAGTGCAATGGTGCATGCCTGGACTTCAGCAAACCATGTCATCTACTTGGAAGGGCTGGTGTGAATTTAATAGAACCCAAAACCACGTGTGGCCATTTCTCCCACCTGTGCGCCTCAGCTGAGACTTTCAGACAATCGGAGGCGGAATGCAAAAATGATTGTTCCCGAAGCCAGTGCGAGAGAGAGATGACGTGTTGACCGTAAGTGTTTCACACAAGACAAACACTCACAAACACACGGAAAACCATATCAACCGTTCACTGTAGACGGTGGGCCCTTCTTCCCTAAAGACTTTTTCGTTTTACAATGTACAGGTGCTGCATGGCGAGGGGAGATGAGGAGACTTTGCCATAGTGCAGACCTGCCTGCCTGCTCGGATGGCGTAATGGGAACTGCCAGCTGTAGGCTTAATTACAACACTGTTGTGGTGGAGGATATTGGGCCTGGGTTTCTTCTCGGGGTACACAGCTGAACTGATTTCATTACTGAGCGAGAGGCGTGGGACCTCCTTACAGCACTTGTATGACTGACATAGAATGGAGAGATCTTACTCTCGTCTTAATGTATTTATTGCTGTATTTCACCTGTTGTTACTCACCGAGTAGAACAGTGTTGCTCTTGTTGTCATTCAAGTCGCAAAAATAGGAAAGCATTTAGAATTGCTGAATATGTTTGGTCAGAACAATTATTTTTTTACCTTATTTTATCAGATACGTTAGGCGAGAACATATTCTCAATCATAGCAACGACATTAGAAATTAGGGTTAGCTGATTTGTTTAGGAATGTTAAAATATACTGAATATATATATATATATACATAGTTTTACCATGACGACTAAGGATTTGATCAAGAAGACTTCTTTTAGTCACAGGTCAGATGCTCTAACCACATGTCTCCCTGCCAACCGTCATCTACTTTGAAAGGAATAATATTACTGTGAAAGGAAGTGTATTTCAGTTGCTTTCTGACTTACCAGTAGATAACTTGCAACCATCCTCGTGGTAGGCACCGGCAGCGCAATACATTTTGCTTGGCTAGTCCTTCTGAAACATTTCATTAATAGCATTAGTGCTCTGACTACTCTACCTCCAGCCTTGCCAGCTGAGGGGAAAAAAAGGAGTAAAGTTGAATCTAAGCAGATGGCACTGTTTTACTTTCTGCTTGGCCATCTGGAGTTTACTTAAACTGATGACTTCATAATCAAACATTGGCCCAACATCCAACCACGGACCCACCACTCACCACTCTGAACACAACATGCCCTGCCTCTGTGGACTGTTACCTGGTACCAAATGCACAGAGGCCGCAGGGCCAGCGTACTTTTGGGTCAGGATTTGGTGTGTGTTTATTTGTGGGTGTGTACACCAACCTGGTACAGTAAAAGTGTGAGAGTATGGCAACGAAAGAAAGTGTTTTGTTTTTTCACCCATCACCTGGTCTGACATAATTCTGGCACACACGATGGCACCATTAATCTAAACGTCCCTTTGCTTTTTCAAACTCCTCTCTCGTCTACTTAAAAACATAATCGCTGCAGGCATGAAGGACCATTCTCGTCCCAGTCCCACGCACTGCTAGGGAAAATTCAGAGGAATAATTTGACTTAATTTACTTGGAAACCCCTCTGTCTTGACACCTGCATGAGGAGAATATATGAGAAACCAATTGCCACTCATACGGAGGCACACTGACATTCAGTTCCACCCCCCAAAAAATTGCCAGTTTGACGTCTTTCCCTATAAGTGAATTTCCACAATCATCACATTTCATTATAACTAGACTTATAACATATAAAGTATGTTTTGCATTGCACTTTTAAAATATTGTATTTAAAAAATTGTCATGAAAACCTCAGTAATTCCCAATCATTTGACCTACCCACTTCATACTTGCATATAAATTTTTTAAGATTTAGGAGGCAGCTTTTTGAAGAAGTCTTTTGAAAATAATGTTTTGTTTGATACTAATGATGAGCTACAAACTTATCTCATTACCCACAAGCTTTGCTATTAATCAATAACCAATACACATTCACTGTGGATTGCATCTTATACAGTGAATATCAAAAGTCTAAACTATTGTTGATGTAAAGGTTGATAAAATCAGTTATTCCCATTGGATTTCCTAGAAAGTAGTGCAGAGATCACCATAGTCAAAAAAGAGATAACAAAAGATGTACACAACGTTGCGGTTGAAAGTTACAGATTAAGAGGGACAAAAATCATTTCAAAGGCCTTAAATATATCATGGAACTCATGATTAAGAAGTGGAAACAGTTAAGTTCATAATTAATAAGTGGAGGCCAAATGGCATCCCAACATGGCACTGATGCAGAGAATCAAGCAAAATGCACAACAGAGCAAGAAGAAAGACCAACAAAGAGACGACCAAGAGGCCAACTGAAACATTAAAATAGCTGCAAGAATTTATAGCACGGAATTATTGTTCTCCTATCTATTAGATGAAGCAATATTTTATGTTGGTAAATGCTGTTGCTGATCATACTTCATACCAACTACAAGCCATGTTTCTACTGAGATTTAAAACTTGAACTTCCATTTTTTCATGTCTGAGGAAGAATAGGATGTATTTCTATTTCTGGACATTAAGGAGAATTACCGAATACCACAAGTACAGAGCCATCAATGTTTATCTAGAAAAAGTGCAACGTTTAGCTAGCTAGGGAAACTGTGTGGTAGGTTGATAGAGACTTATCCAACCAAAAGCTTCTTACAAAAGCATTTTACAGTTTTTATTAAAATATAGATGATACATTTGTTTTTTACCTAAATATAGTTGGTTACAAGGTGATTTCAGTCTGAAAAGAGATGCATTTTCAGTTAGGGTGTGTGGACTATTGACACCAACTGTGCATAGACAAAAATCTGTGTTGGAATAGTTGTTAAGCCAAGTTACATTTGGGTTCAACTAATCCATTTCTTATGGTCAATAGCAGTAGAGATTAGATAATTACACAGTAATTCCAAGTATATTTCAATTGTTATTTGAGAAAATTTGAGATGTGTAATATTAAATTGTCAAATCCACATCATCTACAGCTTAAAAATATGAATATGTTAGCATTGCACAAACTGCAAATCAAGGTCAAAGAAAAGACCTGATTTCAAAAAGTATTACATTTTTTAACTAATATGGACTCTTATGATGATATTTGCAAGACAAAAGACTCGTGTATCAGTGAATGTTACTTTTTTAGTAGAAGGAACAAAGGAAAGTGAAAAGAATGGTATCTGGCCTCTGCTTATTTCCCCTTGAGAAAGGCACCAAATCCAAATTTATCCTGTATATCGCTTTGAATGTATGCTAAATTACTAATTTGCAATGACCTCATGTTCTAAAAACGGTGATGATCAAAACTTTATCAACACCATTCTTTCGTCTCCATTGGATATTATGTTGTTGATGTCTGGTTAACAATGCAAATTTTAATGTACTACAATTCACTTGCATGTAAAACAATGTTAAATAATCTACTCATTCATAGTAAGTTTGGCATTTTTTTTTAGCTAAACTTAAGATGTATCCAGGAAACTGCTCAAATGTCCTTGAAGCGTTGTTAGGGCAGAGAAGTTTCTAGCATGGAGCGAAACTAAACGGCTTCTTCCTAATAAGGATGAACAAAGGAAATTACAAAGGACAGAGTGACTCCTCTTCTCTCCCGGCTGGTGTTTAATAGGCTAGCTGTGAGGCTAATGCACAAACCAAAGCACGGAGGAATCTGTTTGTTGTGGTCATGCTTTAAAGTTATATATGCCCCTAGTCTCTCATTCCTTGTACAATGTTTTTTTCTTGACAATGTCGCAGAAAACATGAACAAAGACACAGTGTGTCTATACCGTAAGAGGAAAGGAAAAACTTGTGGCTAAAGGACAGCATGTTACTAAATAAGATGACAATCATGCCATTTTATATGCAATTAATTGAGTTATTATATTTTGTGAACATTTTTATTTTTGTAATATCTGGCTTTAGAACAAAACCAACTTCGTACTCTTCCACATTGTCATTCCCAGCATGATTCAAGCAACTATGTTCAATATTGTGTAGTCAGGCTAGCGCAGTGTAGCTCCGTTTGGCTTGGAGCAGCTTGGCTCAGTGGTGTGAAAAGTGTACCATTTGCTCTTAGTGAGGAGTTAATTGTTTCAGACCACTTGTGAACCCCCAGGCTTGTAAATGAGGCCGTAATCATATGGCCTGTGGTCAGTTACTTCACAGCTAGTGTGGAGTTGTTGGACACAGCACCGTTTTTTTCGCCGCCCAGCCCTGTTTTCACACTCGTGCTGTCACCGAAGATCTGAGGTGAACAGGGCTTGGTCCATGAGGCTGCATGCCCTCACCAGAATGATGCTGAATAATGTGCTTATTGGCACATTGACGAGGCCTCAAGATGATGCTGCCTGGAACCCAAACCTCACAGTGGATTATGGTGCTGGCGGGCTGTTGGAAACAGCTGCAGCACATAGGAGTTCATTAGAGCTGTCCGCAGCCTCAAACACTGAACAGGGGATGACAGAGGCCATGGTTCTGCGTCACTGTTCAGCATGATTGACAAAATCTTGATTGAATTGGTCAGGGAAGGACCTTTTGCAGAAGGCAATTCACAAAAGCAATAGTTTTGTAAAGAATAGCGAGAACGTACAGTACAGTAATGCTTGCTTGTATTTTCATGAGGTTACCTATTGATTAATAACATATATTATAGATTTGATTTTTTGGGGGATGATTTCAGACCAGATTAAATCACGTCAGTTATCCTAAATTCAGAGTTAGGACTGAATGGCTTCAAAACAACCTCCACCATTATTGTTTCATGGAGTACTAAGATCTCTCCAAATATGTTTTTGGAGGGGATTGAGGTCTTCTCAGCAAAGAAAGTGAACAAGCTTTCAAAAGCATTTCTCTTGGTCTCTTGGTCCACTCTTGGACTGGAACAAAGCCTGCTGTCATCTGGTCAAGGTTTCACTTCCTAATTAGCTTCTCTTGGCTGCTGGGGCACAATGGCCACAACATGGATCACTCTGGACCCCTTAGGCATTTTTCTTCTGACGAGACATTTTATAAAACAAATCTACCAGGATATCTAGAAAAAAATATAAAGTAAACAGCAACATTAAACAACATGCAATTCTATTTACTGGATATTATAACCCAGTATGTCCCAATCAAATCAAAATGAAACACATTTCCACATTAAAATGTGCAACTATAACTACCCATTGGAAACATAAGCTATCATATTTAACCCTGAAATATGAATTCAACACTGTCAATCTCACAAGGTCATATATGACTATTTTCAAAGATAGCTGACATCAAACAAGCTGCAAAAAAACAGTTCATACCTGTATTGCAAAAATGTAATATTCCGAAAGACAGATGTTAACAGGTTAGTCAAAATTATTGTTAAAAACATCTCATAATGCAGTTTGAAAATCAGTCAACTAAACACAAACAAGGGAAAAGCTAGCTATTTACTCCGAATTAGTGAGGTTTTCCCGGCCCCGGCATGACATGTCATTTGACTCCTCCAAAACAGTCCCACCCACTGCAAATCAAGGTGTGATTGGTTGATTCCATTGCAATTCCAAAATGCTGTTCTAATCGAGTGGAATGTCAAGTGTACTGACATGGGCATGTCACTTCTGTCCAAATTCTGCTTGTCTAGATTGATTCTGAAGGGATAGTCTTTTCCCTTCGGCAATGATCCTGCTGTTTCCAAAAAAAATAAAATGTCAATAGGAAGACCATAACAACATAGACAAAATATTTTTTAATATAAAAAGTAATTAAATAATACCAAATGATTATGTTCACCGATCAGCCAATACTACTATGACCACTGACAGGTGTAACACTGATAATCTCATTGTCATGTGAACATTCTTTTCTCAAAGTTGAAGCAAGAATAAATGGGCAAGCGTAAGGATCTGAGCGACTCTGAGAAGGGCCAAATTATGATAGCTAGACAACTGGGTCAGAGGATCTCCAAAACTGCAGCTCTTGTGGGGTGCTCCCAGGCTGCAGTGGTCAGTACCTATCAAAAGTGGTCCAAGGAAAAGCGACAGGGTCATGGGCGGCCAAGGCTCATTGATGCACGTAGGAAGCGAAGGCTGGCCTGTGTGGTCTGATCCAATAGATGAGCTACTGTAGCTCTAATTGCTGAAAAAGTCAGTGCTGGTACTGATAGAAAGGTGCCAGAACACACAGTGCACCACAGTCTGTTGCATATGACCATTGAGGGTGAGCATCAGAACTGGACCATGGAGCAATGGAAGAAAGTGGCCCGGTCTGATGAATCACATTTCCTTGACGTGGATGGAGAACTTACCTGGAGAACACATGGCACCAGGATGCACAATGGGAAGGAGACAAGCCAGTGAAGGCTTTGTGATGCTTTGTGCAATGTTCTGCTGGGATATCTTGAGGCCTGTCATTCATGTGAATGTTACTTTGACACATACCACCTACCTTAGCATTGTTGCAGATTCACTCATGGCAATCAAATTCACTGATGACATTGCCCTCCTTCAGCATGATAATGGGCCTTGCCACAAAGCAAATATTGTTCAGGAATGGTTTGAGGAACACAACAATGAGTTCAAAGTATTGTCTTGGCTTCCAAATTCCCCCGATCTCAAGTCAGTCAAGAAAATGTGGGATGTGCTAGACAAACAAGTCCGATCCAAGGGGGCCTCACTTCGCAACTTACAGGACTTAAAGGATCTGCTGCTTGCGTCTTGGTGCCAGATACCCGAGCACACCTTCAGAGGTCTAGTTGAGTCCATGCCTTGACATTTCAGGACTGATTAGGCAGCAAATTTCAATCCTAAGGCCTTCTCAGAAGGAGATCTACAATCCCTTTGGAACAAAGAAAAGGATAATTAATCAAAGACCTAACTAATTTGGGCTCCTTTGTTTGTTGTCTGCATATGTCTCAATGAAAATGCAGAGTTTATTGCCAGCACATATCAAAGCAAACGTAGAGTTTATTGCCAGCATACAGTATAACAAAGCAGCATGTTATCAGAGAAACTGGGTTTGTCTGCAATCACATACATTTTTCAATACTGTGCGTTTTACTTGATTCCTGCTGGCTAATTTTGCTTAGGGTATTTTTTGTAAATTGTTATTTGGAGGTCGACAAAATATTCCATTTTTCCTCGTAAACTATTTTTCATGTCTTTTGTAATTTTCCTTGAGTCTATATTATTCAAGCTGAGAGCTAAAAGAGAAGTGAAAGAAAAAGAAATATAATAGAAAGTAACGGTGGAGAGCGAGTACGTCTGGCCTCATTGAGTCAAGTGCTGAGTGATTTTCATTGACTCTCGTTTGCCACCCAGGTCACTCCAAGAACACCCAGACAGGAATTCCACCCGAGCTTATCTCATCACCCCATCTCCACCAAGCATTGGTGGTGGGGAGGTGGGGGGAGGGGGTGTAGGCCTGCTTGGTAGCTTGGATTAAGGGAATTGGGTTGGGAAAGGGTTGGCAAATGAGCAAGCACGTTGCTGGGGTAAGCAGTTCATTGTGTTTACTAACATTCGCCGAAGCAGATATCTGTCAAACAGAGGGAAGCGTTCGGTCTCACAGAGGGAGCTATATGGGGCATCAATGTGGAATGGGGATGAAGAGTGGTATCAAGGTAACAGGCAAGTTTACTGTTCGGAGAGCAGATTAGCCCTACTGCTATCAGTCCTCTCCCCTTCCTAACATACACTTTCTCTCTCCATCTAGGGAGAGTAATGGAGTAGAAACCCGGAGTTGTGTGCGACCTAACGCCTGATTAGGTCATTATAACTAAGCCTCTGTTTTCCCAGTCCAGGAGGCACTTACATATCTGTTAAGCCAGTCATGACTTTGAGAGTGAACTACTATGCTGAGGTGGATATCCAAATGTAAGATGTTTTTTTGTGTACACTTTAAAACAGATATTTTGTTGTTGGGTGGTATGTTAAGGCTGAAATCCATGATCTTGCTGTGACAATTATGACCATTTGCCTTGCATGGTGAGATGACATGTCCAGAAATATGTTCTTGCAAAGGGACACGTTTGTTCACATCTGGCTTGTTTGAAACAAGAATTGTTGGATCCTGTAGGGATTTATTAAGTGTGCTTTGAATTTATTAAAGTTGAATAAACTTTTTTTTGAGAGACCCACGAGAGATGCTCTACAGATTCTCTGTTATCAACAACATTTGAATTATCTAGCAAACCTTACCCCAACTCTAACCGTAGCAAGGAGTTGCTTGTCAACAGAGATCTTGTGGAATGTATGTTGATAGTATTTCTATCTATAGAACATCTACAGATTTGCACTCTCAAAATAAAGTGTAACAAAAAAATGTCATATAGCAGTACACCTACTGTACTAAATATGGTACCAATGACAATAAGGACACACAGTGATATCATAAAATTTATAAATTTTTGCTGTAATAAAGTAAATGTTATGGTGTTTTGAATGACTGAACAAGTTAATGAAATTCATTAACCAGTGGGATTTGAATATCAGAGTTTTTTATTGTCATTAAGGAATTTGTACTTAAAGCCTGGTAATTGGTCATGTGTTTACACATCACAGCATATTCATAAACATTTGGTATTTTATACCACTTTCACTTAGAAAGGCCTTAACAAATGTTTCCAAAATGGCAAGGCACAGTGCTCGACCATTTAAGGCTCAAGACTCGCTGTCAATCAAGTCTATCCTTTGTGAAAAATGCAACAAAAAAATGGTGGACACCCAGCAGTATCCACCATCTTTGTTGTAGAGTGGCACACAGCGCTGTTGTCAGTGATGGACAGTCTATTCTGAGGATTCCACAATCTAAATGTCAGCACCCAATTTCAAGGAGTTCACTGAAACTTTTAGTTTCAAAGTAGTATTAGTCACCTACACATAGGTAATGTAATATAAAATATATTGTTGTAATATAATGGGCATTATGAAAATGTATGCAGTCACCACTCTAAAAATGTATGAATGCCTCATATACCGTAGGCAGAATTACAACAGTCACAGAGATATAGTAAAATAAAAATGACACAATCAGAAACCCATTCTTAATGCAATTATCATGTTTGAGAGGCAGGACATGAGACAAGTAGCTGGAATACATCCTTTTAATTTCCTTCTTTGCAAATCACACAAAAAACAACAAAAGGAGAGTCAAACCGCAAACTGAAGCGCAGCAAACACAATGCTAACCCCAAACAATGATCCACAAAACAAAGGGCCAAATAGGCAACTTAAATAGGGTCCCCAATTAGAGGCAATGTAGCTGCCTCTTATTTGGGAACAACCAAAACTGCAGCGCAGAGATGCCTAGAAGAACCTCTGCAGTCAGGTGACTGTGGCCCCCAGGTGCATAGAGATGCCTAGAGGCCCTCAACTAGGACCTAACAGTACCCCCCCAAGGCATGGGCTCCTGACCGGAAGACCGGAACACCAAGGGGGCGAGGGTTAGACACGTCACCTGGACATGAGGAGGCTCTGCCACCAGAGCAAGACCTGGAGCTGGAACAGGTGGACGTGCTGTCCCCCCGAGAAGGAAGGAACGCCGGGAGAGAGTGAGGCACGATAGGTCTTTTCCTGCAACATCCCCTGGTCCTCATCCCAGAGCCCCCACGGGTGGGGTAGCAGGAGTCCGGACATTCTGATGGGCTGACCCAAGGTGGTGAGAATGGGCAAGCTCACCTCCTCTGCACTGACCCTGAGCACTGGACCCTCAAGTGCTGCATACTCTGTCCCCTCCTATATTCCCAGTTTAGGCATGACTGCGTGCCCACACACAGCTCCAGCACCGTCCTTAAATTTGCAGACGACAATACCGTACTGGGTCTTATCTCCAACAATGATGAAACTGCTTACAGAGAAGAGGTAAAGAACCTGTCTACATGGTGCCAGGACAACAATCTCTCTCTCAATGTCTGCAAGGCTAAAGAGATATTCCTGGACTTCAGGAAGCGGCAAAGGGGGGCCATACGCATCGATTGAGCTGAAGTGGAGAGAGTCTCTGAATTCAAGATTCTCAGTGTGTTTATCAAAGAGGATGTCACTTGGTCCAGATAAGGGAACTCTGCAGTGAAAACAGCTCAAAAACAACTATATTTCTTGTAAAGAGTCAAGAAATTTGGCATGTCTGTAAAAACACTCACCAACTTCTACAGGTGCACCATTGAAAGCATCCTCTCAGGCTGCATTACTGCCTGGTATGGCAGATGCTCTGCTGCAGACGACATGTCCCTCCAGAGGGGGGTAAAGACTGCAGAGGGTGTCATCAGCTTCCATCTCCCTTCTGTACAAGGCATCTACCATACACGATTCCTGAAGCAACAGAACATCATCAAAGATCACAGCCACCCAGGCTATGGTCTAATCAAACTGCTGCCATCTGGAATAGCATTGGGGCATGCACCTCCAGACTCACCCTCAGGCAATAAGGCATGACGGCAATCCGGAGGGTTGTCGCAGTATCCTTCTCCAATGTGAATTGTGTTTTAGAGACAAGTTCTCCGACTATGATAGGCAGCTCCGGGACAGAGACCGCCTGGCTCCATCCCATCTCCCGCCCTCTCGTATGGAGCCGGAGCCCAAGCCCATAGAGCTGGGAATTACCAGGCACCATGCAGAGGAGAGAGAATGCCAGAGTCAGTACAGTCAGGCACAGTAGGTGCCCTATGCTTATGGAACATTACCAGCCTTTTCTGTTGTCCGATTGTGCTGTCTGGTGGTTAACCCTCACCCCTCTACAGCACTGATTGACTCTGGAGCAGCAGGGAGCTTCATAGACCAGTCCCTGCTCCAGCTTCTGTTGCGCCATTTGAGGTCCTCGATGCCCATTCAGGCTCTGGATGGTTGTCCAGTGGGATCTGGCTCGATTACCCACATGGAATGATCGACAAGGTGCCGGAAGACCTGCCTGACGGTGACGTGTAGAGCCCCGCTTGTGCCCTCCCAGTAAAAATCCTGCAGGAGTATGCAGATCCAGGCATGTTGTTCTCCACCAAAAAGGCCAGGTGTCTCCCACCTCAACACTCCTGGGACTGCACCATGGATCTCCTGCCAGATGCCGTGCCCCCCAGGAAACAAGATCTACCTGCTCTCTGTGGCTGAAATGGACGCTATGAGACCTACAGCTCTGGAAAAAATTAAGAGACCACTGTACCTTTTTCTTTTCTTTCCCAAAAAGTTTACGTTGAAAAAAATGATTTTGAGTGTTGAACAGAGGGGTTAACATTAAGAGACCACTGCGAATTGAACGCTTCTGTTCCTCACTCATAACTTTCCATTTCAACTTTTTTGGAAAGGAAAGAAAAAGGTGGTCTCTTCATTTTTTCCGGAGATGTATATCGAGGTACATCCACCATTCCACCTCGCCTGCTTCAACCAGCTTTGTTTATGATAAAAAGAAAGCTGTATATTGGCTACAGGGGACTCAACACCATCACCACTAAATACTGGTACCTGATGTCCCTCGTCCCATCGGCCATAGAGCAGCTGAGGGGGGCATGTGTCTTCATGAAGCTGGACCTCCGGAGCGCATACAAACTTGTGCGTATCCAGGAGGGAGACGACTGAGTATCGGATTACTATGAGTATTTGGGCTAGCCAATGAACTCTGCAGTATTACAGGCGTTTCTGGATTAGGTGTTTCGGGACATGTTGGGGAGGTACATAGTGGTGTACATTGATGATATTTTGATCTTTTCCCCAACATACCCGGATGACTTGGCCCACGTTCATGCTGCGTTAAAGCACCAGAAAGGGGAAAAATTCACTTTCCGCAACTTCACCATCTTCTTCCTAGGATACCATTGCTCCGGAGGGTGTGAAGATGGAAGAAATTAAGGGGGACGCAGTGAGGTCATGGCCAGTCCCGAAAAACATCAAGGAGCTATAGAGCTTCATTGGATTTGTCAACTTTTACTGCTGATTCATCAAATTCTTCAGCAACATCATAGTGTCGCTCACGTCGTTGTTGAAAGACCAATCTAAGCACCTCCACTGGACGAGGAGAAGGCCTTCCTTGACCTGAGGGGCAGGTTGGCCACAGCCTCCTTAAAAATCCAGACCCCTCAAGTCCTAAACGGGCCTCTTGCAACAGCATGGGAGCCCACCTCGGCTCCACCCCGGTGCCTACTATTCAAGGAAATATCTCTGTCTGCTGCAGAGAGGAAATGTGGCGTGGGCGACCGGGAGATACTGGGTGTAAAGTTGACATTTGAGAGGTGGAGAAACGGCCTGGCAGCCGTTCACTGTCCTGACTCACCACCGAAACCTCGAATACTTAAGGGCACACAACATCTCAACACCTGCCAGATTCAATGGACGCTTTTCTTCAAGCATTTCCAGTTCACACTCTCCTGCCGGCATGACTAGGGGGTGGAGATTCCAAAGGACAATCCTATTATAGCACCCTCATGTGTCATGGGTCCTATCTCCTGAAAAATTGACAAGGACATTCAACAGGAAGGGAGAAGAGACCGGTTGGTGACCTGTGTGCAAACCATGCCAGCTACAGGACATCCGGGCATCAATTAGACACTGTAGGCATTTAGGGTGACATATTGGTGGGCCGTTATGGGGAGGACTGTGTGACACAACATCATGTCATGCTCCGTGTGCGCAGTCTCAAGCGCCGCAAACGGCTCCAGTGGGGAAACTACATACTCTCCCAGTGTCTCAGAGGCCTTTGTCACACCTGGCCGTGGACTTTGTTACAGACTTGCCATCAGCAGAGGGGCAGAATACCGTGCCGTGGATCTGGGTAGGTCCTCAAAGATGGCTAGGTTAATTCCACTACCCGGACTCCCTCTGCTCTACAGGTTGCTGAGGTGTTGTTCCAGCTAGTGTTCCGGCTGTATGGGCTTCCAGAGGACGGACTGCGGCCCCCAGTTTACATCTCATGTCTGGATGGCATTCATGTCCACGCTGCGGGTGGCGGTCAGCCTCAAATCCGGGTATCACCCACAGGTTAACATGGGTACTGCAATGCTCTATGTAGCACACCGGCTCCCCTTCCTCTCCGATGCTCCAACTTGGCCAGCTGCCCAGCACATGCTCTGAGGGCATGCCCAGGGACACCATCAGGACCAGCGGCCTTACGTGCATTCACCCTGCTCGGTGCAGACAACACGTCGGTGATGGATAGACTGAGGCGAGGTCATCTGGGGGGAGCTCAGCTTTAATGGCTGGATCTTTGTTGTCCTTGTACAAGCAAGCATAAAACCTGTTTAACTCGTCAGTGATGGAGACGCTGCTGGCAATGAAGGTAGTGTTCTTTAGCCAGTGGTCTGTGATGACTTGTGGTTCAGAGTTGATGTTGACTTGCAACTTAATTCGCCGTTTGTGGTCATCTTTAGCAATCTCGATGCCATTTTCAGATTGTCCCTGGATGAGATGTAGGTCTCCGCATCACTAGATCTGAAAGCAGCATTGCGTTCCTTTAGCAGTTGTCAGACCTCTCTAAACATCCAAGGCTTTTGGTTGGTGAAGACCTATATTAGTTTATGGGGTGTGATGTTGTTGGTGCAGATTTTGAAGTAATCCAGAACAGATGAAGCATACAGTTAAGTAAGTTAAGAAAATACTAAATACTTAAGTAAATAGTAAAGAGTGTAGGATGAATAGTGATCAGACTGTCCATGTGGGGTTGGGGAATGGCTTTGTAGGCCATTGTATTTGCTCCTCTGGTGGGGCAGGAGACATTTAAGTGGAATTTGGGAAAAACTGCTTTCAGATTTGAGTGGTTGAAATCCCCTGCAAAAAGAAAAACACCATCTGGATGTGCAGTTTTCTAAAAGCAGACTGCAGCTCTTTCACTGCTATTTTAGCATTAGAATCCAGAGGTATGTAGGCTTCAGTTACAACAATGGTTGTAAACTTCTGAGGCCTGCACTTAATCATCTGGTACTCCAGATTGGTTGAGCATTGACTTCCAGTTATGGTTGTGTCTTTACACCAGGTTTTGTTTACATAAATGCCACCTCCTCCGGAGTCCTTTGCCATTCGGTCAGCCCTGAAAACGTCAAGCCCATTTTGCCCAATTGTGTTGTCGGGTGTGTTGTTGTGTAGCCATGTTTCCATGAAAATCATGATGCTGCAATCCATAATCCTTTACTGTGAGATGATTCTTGGTCTTATTTCATCCATTTTGTTGGCCAGTGACCGTATGTTACCAAGGAAAACTCGTTGAAACTGAGAGATTTTATCATTTTGGGAAAAATACATACAACCCAGTCAAAATGGGCATGGATTTTACCACTACCACCCAGTTCCCAAAAACATTGTGACACTGCATAAAATGGAAATAAAAACAGAATGCAATGATGTGCAAATAATTCATCCTTGTATTTAAGTGAAAACAATATAACTTTTTTGAAATGTGTAACTGGCATCAAATTCAACGTGGGTATATATTTTTCCAGAAACAATAACAGTTCTCAGTTTCAACCTTTGTTTTGTTACTTGTACTATTTTATATTGAATATAGTGTTTAAATTATTTTATTTTTATTTACATTATACACATCGTCCCAACTTTTATGGAAACAGGGTTATAAGTAACATGCAATATGTAGGGGATTTGATGTCATTGCTGTCAAAAAGTAGTTTACATCGCGGCCTTCGGTGCATTGTTCACAGTGTACTGCTGCAGCATGTGCTTGAGTCCGAGCCCACTGTTCTATAAGCAAAAACTCCATCTCTCCTCTTTTGCCCTCTAGTCACATCTCTAGCCAGTTTGCTGTGACCTACATAACCTGCTCATGTGAACTCTCTTTCCAGCAGAATCAGAGCACCCCCCACCACAGCATCCCCCCACCCTATTCTCCATCCTCTTTCCACTACCTACCATGGGTCCCATGGGAGCTGTACTGTCACACATTATCTGAACTGTCTGTTAGCAGAGGTGCAAGAGCCTCCCCCTCTCTCTAGTCAAGCAAACCGGATCTGATTGCAACCCAGCTTGCCCTTTTGTTTAGGGAGATTCCTTTTCAGGTCAGCCTTGGTAACCCTTCATTGCCCCTCACAAACACACACACACCCCTCCCCTGGTCTATTGGTTGGGACAGAACACCTGGCCTTACCAATGACCCCTGTCACCTGGTTATCACCTGGCCAAAAAACACCCTGTCTCTCTCTTTCTCTGTCTACTTATTTAGGAATTGTGGTGTTTTCTTGCTGTAATATTTATATGGTCCCCTTTACTAAAGACAAATATTCTCATTCTTGTTGGCATTAGCATTTTATAAAGCCATTGCCATAGACAGGAATTCTGAGAGGTGGGAGGGGGTTACCACAAACAATGGATCTTCTTGGGATGTTTTACAGTCACCACTCCCCTCTACTAGGGTACAGATATAAAAATTCCTCCAAATCAACTGCTCGCACCATTTCAAATTAACCACACATTTGCCTCAAAATAAATTCCATGACTGTGTTTTCATTAGCTGTGAATGTTGATTGTAGTGACTGTTAAACCAGATGTTATCGGTATTGTTCTGAACCATAACTCTAACAAATATGTTTTATGGGTGCTATTAGCGTGCTAACTCACATTCAGACAGTGAGGAAGAATAGCACCGCTAGTCATCACTAAAATGTATATTTTTATCATGATAAGGTGTTCTGTGCACAAACGATCAATATTAATAAAGTTTGACAAAGTCAAAAACATATTTACTTCATGTGCAACTAAACGGCTGTTCTTAATCGGTGCAGCACACACAAAGTGAAATATACACCGATCTGCCATAACATAACTACCACTGACAGGTGAAGTAAATCACACAGATAATCTCATTATCATGGCACCTGTCAGTGGGTGGGATGTATTAGGCAACAAGTAACCAATATGTCCTCAAATTTGATGTGTTAGAAGCAGGATAAATGGGCAAGCGTAAGGTTCTGAGCAAATTTGACAAGGGCCAAATTGTGATGGTAAGATTACTGGGTCAGATCATCTCCAAAACTGCAGCCCTTGTGGGGTATTCCCGGACTGCAGTGGTCAGTACCTATCAAAAGTGGTCCAAGGAAGGAAAAGCGGTGAACAGGCAACAGGGACATGGGCAGCCAAGGCTCATTGATGCAGGTGGGGAGCGAAGTCTGGCTCATGTGGTCCGATACAACAGATGAGCTACTGTAGCTGAAATTGATGAAAAGGTTAATGCTAGTACCCATAGAAATGTGTCAGAACACACAGTGCAACACAGTTTATTGCATATGGGGCTGCGTAGCCAGAGACCAGTCATGGTACCTATGCTGACCCCTGGTCCACTGCCGAAAGCATCTACAATGGGCATGTGAGCATCTGAATTGGACAAAACAACAATGGAAGAAGGTGGCCTGGTCTGATGAATCACATTTCCTCAGATATCAATCCAATTAAGCATCTCTGGGATGTGCTGGACAAACAGGTTTGATCCATTGAAGTCCCACCTTGAATCTTACAGGACTTAAAGTATCTGCTGCTAACGTCCTGGGGCCAGATTCCACAGCACACCTTCAGAGGTCTAGAGGACTCCATGCCTTGACGAGTCAGGGATGTTTTGCGGCAAAAGTGGGACCTACACAATATTAGGCAGGTGGTCATAATGTTATGGCTGATCAGTGTGTTTCACCAAAGCTAACTTGCTGTTGTTGCTAAGTTAGTTGCTGCTCACAACACTTGCAGAAACATAATGCTAAAAGATTTATGTGTAAGTTCCTGCTGTAACCTTACAGAGACACAGGTTTATCACTTGTTTGTTATTCATTAGTTGATGCATGCCACAGTTGAGTGGGCTAGTAGTAAAGTACAGCAAGAGGCATCTAACTGCAGAAAAGGTAATAGATAAGAAACTAATCAAGCTAGCCAAATAACCCTGTTGCAGTCTCCCTGTTTGTTTACATTGTTTGATCTTTAAATGTGTCTTATCCCTTTGGTTATCATTCCTCTTGTTATTTTGTTTGTTTAAACCTGGGGGAAAGGGAATGCCCATAAAGGGTGCACATTGTCAAGATCCTTATGGGTTTACATTCTACCTGTAGTCTCCTTGTCTATATGCACCACGTGAGAGTCTGGATGGACCACTTCCTGTATTTGTTTAGATAGACAGGCTAACCGATTCATTGTGGGATAGATCAGTAGGTGAGGTTTTACTTATCCTTTCTAAGCTTCGGTGCCGCTCTGCCTCTTTTCCCATTTTTTCCATACATGTGAAGAGATTCAAATAAATCTCTTGTGTGTTATGGTTTTTCCTGGTTTTGTCATCTCTTTTCCCCCTCTCATTCCAATTCCTGACCAAAGAACCAATATTGAAAGTTGTCATTGTGAGTAACCCAATATAAATAATTGTAAAGAATTTTGAACTGCATTTCACTGTTTTTTAACAGCAGGGGACAAACCTCTGAATAATTTAAGCTCTGCCTGCCCACAACCTTGTCCATAGCACTTATGACATTGTATATAATTTATATTTTTTGTTGTTCATCTAGGAACAATCTAGTCTAATCATCTCCATAAAACTCACTGATTCGTTAACCAAAGGGAGCAGTGTGTGTCAAAACCACAGCACATAGGAGCACATAGGAGCTTAGTGTGAGAAAATCCAGCCTCAAAATTATAGAAACGTTTAAATTAAGCCAAAATCATCACAACATCTTTTACTCATGGTCAAACTGGCAGATTGGATGCTTATAGTTATACTCTTCACTATGCACTATCCAAATGGGGCCATATTCCCTATATAGTTCTCTAGTATATGTAGCACTTGTGATATATAGTAGAGCACCATATAAGGAATAGATACTATACAGCACAAGTGTGCCATACATTTGTGCAATATGTAGCAGATATGGTTCTGTTTGGGACAAAGAGAAAAGATGATGGGTCATTTTGCTCTTTAGATGCAACTGTATGGTCACTTTTTGCTTCAATTTACCCACAGCAAATCTCTTCTCACCCATAACAATTGTTAATGGAATATAAACTGTAAATGTGTATTTAAAACTTTTGAAATTACCCTTCCTGAATCAATCATAACAGATTTTTTATTAATTTAAATGAATAAATTATTATTCATAGCAGTGAACCTTGGAAAAAGAAGCAGTTGCCTATTCTCACAGTGGTTTAGAATAGTACAGGCATAAAACATGTTTCATTGCCAAGTTAAAAGACAATATTTTATGTAGTCAGTAAATAGGGGTGTCCAACGCAAAATGAAAAAATTACAAAATTTCCTGCATTCCCGATCTTTCGTTTCTTTCCAAAGAGCTGGCTGAGTCAAATTTCCCATTGATAAAATGTTTTCCCTTCTTTCCTACTTACATTTTTTGGGGAGTGAATACAGAAATTGCTGTGGGTTTTGTGGTGCTTTCAGAGAAGGGAATTATCACTCTTTGTTTATGTGTTCCTCTAGTTGTTTGTCTGAAATTTGCTGTGAGATGTCTTGGTTTCAACAATGTGCATAACCGCAAGAGCCTTTTTAAAAGATTGAATGTGCCTCTCTTAGTAAGCTGTGGGAAAATCAGTTTGGATTTAATATAGTTTCTTATAGTTTTTTGTTGAGGCTTTGAGTGAGAGGATGAAAGCTCTGATATTTGAGAGTTGTAGTTACCAAGATTCAAATAAACATGCCCATTTGATGTAATTTATTCCATTTCCCATAATTAAAATGTTTCTCAGATGACTGGAAAATGTTTCTCCTGGAGTTGGTAGAACGATAAATAAATAATTAAATACACTATGTGGCCAAAAGTTTGTGGACACCCCTACTAATTATTGAGTTCAAGCGTTTCAGCTACACCCATTGTTCACAGGTGCATAAAATCCAGCATGTAGCCATGACATTTCCAATGACAAACACTGGCAGTAAAATGGGATGTACTGAAGAGCTCAGTGACGCTAAACGGGGCACTGTAATAGAATGCCATATTTGCCACAAGTCAGTTTGTGAGATTTCTGCCCAACTAAATCTGCCCCGGTCAACTGTAAGTGCTGAAGTGTAACTGCGAAGGGGAAGTGTCTTGGATCAACAACAGACCAGCCAAGAACTGGTATGCAACACATACTCACAGGACGGGGCCACTGAGTGCTGATGTGCATCACTCACCACTACTGCCTCTGGAAGCAACATCAGCACAATAACTGTATGTCAGGAGCTTCACGATGGGTTTCCATGGCCGAGCAGCTGTACACAAGCCTCACATCAACACACGCAATGCCAAGCGTGGCTGGAGTGGTGTAAAGCATGCCGCCACTGGACTATGGAGCAGTGGAAATATGTTCTCAGGAGTTATGAAACACACTTCACTAACTGGCAGTCTGATGGACAGATATGGGTGTGGCAGATGCCAGGAGAACGCTACCTGTCCTCCTCGAAATGCTAAGTTTGGAGTAAGACAGATAATGGTCAGGGGCAGTGTTTCATGGTTTGGGATAGGGGTCTTAGTTCCAGTGAAGGGTCATCTAAATGCTACAGGATACAAAAATGTTTTAGACAACTGGGTGCTTCCAACTTTGTGGCAACAGTTTGGGGAAACCCCTTTCCTTGTCCAGTATGACTGTGCCCTTGTACACAAAGCGGGGTCCATAAAGGTTTGATGAGGTTGGTGTGGAGGAACTGGAGTGGCCTGTACAGAGCCCTGACCTCAACTCCATTGAACACCTTTGGGATGGATTGGAACAACGATTGCAAGCCAGGCCTTCTCGTTCAACATCAGTGCCTGAACTCACTTCCATTGTGACTGAATGAGTCCAAATTCCAATAGAGACATTCCAAGTTCTTATGAAATGCCATCCCAGAAGATTGGCGGATGTTATAGCTGCAAAGGGGGGCAATTCCATATTAATGCACTTGATTTTGGAATGGGATGTCCAACAAGCTCACATAGCTGTGATGGTCAGCTGCCTGCATACCTTTGGCCATATAGTGTATGCACATTTGGATATACAGCTCTGGAAAAAAACTGAGAGACCACTGCAAAATTGTCTGTTTCACTGGTTTTACTATTCATAGGTATGTGTTCGGGTAAAATGAAAATGTTTGTTTTATTCCATAAACTACTGACAACATTACTTCCAAATAAAAATATTCTCATTTAGTATTTGTAGAAAATAATAACATTGATAGGGCAGAAGGATGCAGGTGTTCTTCTAGGATAACCTTGTACTTGATTCATGCGTCCTACACAAAGACAAATCTGCTCAATTCCAGCCTTGCTGAAGCACCTCCAGATCAACACCGATCCCCCAACAAATTTCACAGTGGGGATGAGACACTGTGGCTTGTTAGCCTCTCCAGGTCCCTGTCTAACCATAAGATGACCAGATGTTGAACAAAGCTGAAAATTTGCCTTATCAGAGAAGATGACCTTACTCCATTCCACTACTGTCCAAAAAGGTATTTTGCAAACTTCAGCTTGGCTCTTCTTTGCATCTCTTTGATTATGTTTTTTTTTCTAGCATTGCACAACTCAGCTCTGCCCCTAGGAGCCTGTATCAAACCATTCTTGCTGTGCACTTCACCCCAGATGAATTATATTCGAATGAGTTGGCGGTCATCTCGGTCAGAGGCAGTCGTTTTCACCCACTGCAACCTGAGGCTTACTGTATCCTGCTGCCAGTGAAGCCAGAATTTAACCCTTCTTTTCATCACTCAAAGCTTTTCTTATCAAATCTTTTGTCATGCTGAATAGTTATTTTTTTATTCAAATGACCTTTGAGGTACCACTTAAACAGTTTTTGCCATCCAGCTGGTCCTATTGCAAGAATATAGTGATGACCAAAGCAGTGTTTTTATACTTTTCCTCGTTAAAATAGATCTGTTTCAGGTAATCACCTAATCAGTACCTCATTAAGTAAAATGAGGTTTGCCCGTGTTGGAATTTAACAGACACTGGAATGGAATGGCTCCCATACATGTAGAGATGCTGATACATGAAAAATTAGGCGTGGTCTCTTAATTTTTTCCAGAGCTGTATCTACATGGGTATTTCTCTAGTATATGGACAGGTGTTAACTTTTCTGTGCTTTCAAAATTATAGATATTTGTCAAAGTTTTCTCTTAAATTTTATGAAGGGCCTTCTGAAAGTATTTAGCCTTCGTCACTTTCTCGACATTTTGTTGTGACTTAATTTCTTAGTTCATTGCATTTTGTTGCCATCAATCTGCACACACCCATAATAACGGCGCAAAAACACATTTTTACCACGTCTGCCAATTTATTGAAAAATGAAAACCTATATGTCAGTTTTTCGGCTCTTCTTTCAATAGTTTGCATAAGTGCCTTTGGCAGCAATCACACCTTTGTTTCTTCTTGGACATTCCTCTACCAGCTTTGTACACCTAGATATGGGTAGTTACTCTCTGTCCTCCTTATAGATGATCTCAATCTCCGTCAAATTGAATGGGGAGTGTCTGTACTATGTACTTTTCAGGTCTCCGCACAGATGTTGAACAGGGTTCAGTTCCAGGCTTTGGCTGGGCTATTCGACATTCACAGACTGGGAGCCACCCCAGCATTGTCTTGGCTGTCTGCTATGGGTCATCTTCCTGCTGAAAGATGAATCTTCACCAAGTTGAAAGTCCTGTTCACTCTGGACAAGGTTTTCTAAAAGGACCTCTCTGCATTTTACTCCGTTCATCTTGCCCTCAATCATGACCAGTCTCGCAGTCCATGTTGCTGAGTAACGTCCCCAAATAATGATGCTCCCACCACCATGCTTCACCGTTGGGATCAAATTAGCCTGGTGATGAGAGGTGCCTCTTTTGCACCAGATATAGTGCATTCAGGCCCAATTGTTCAATTTTGCTGTCAATGGATCAGATATTTTTTCTTCATGCTATCCGTGCCAATTGGCAAATCTAGGTGGCATGTTATGTACATTTTGCTCAAGAGCCTGAGTGATGGAGTAATGAAGACATGGATGTCCTTCTGGCACGTTCTCAAAAACTCTGAGGCTCCTTGTGAGTGGGCATTGACCAAGGCCAGTTACTTGTCCGGTTAGTTACAGTAGTTAGGTCAGACAGCCAGGAACAGTCTTGGTGTCTTCACATTTTTTTTTGTTTCAGAATGATGATCCTGATGTTCTTATGGGAACTTGCAATGTTCAGGCAATTTTTTTAGATACTTCTCTGTAGTCTCTATCACGCTGGTCTACTGGGAGTTTCTTGGACTTCATGGTCAATTTGCCAAAGGTGAATTTGGAGTGTCATGTGAAAGGATCTAAACAGGTAAGTACATGAGTTGTTTCTGGTTTTCACTTTTTTGTTAAGGAATGTTATCTGTACAATAATGGCACAAAATATTGACTCAATTATAAATAAAAGTGTGAAGAAAGTGAAGGATCTGAAAACTTTGCAAATACACTGTGGTTTCAACTTTATTGAAGTTTTTGGGGTGCATAGACCTCGCACATTAACTACGCCATACCCTGGATCAATACAGTCCCTTCCAAAAGATGTGAATACCAGGAAATGAAAGCTGAAATTCTGAACTCTTGTCTCATACTCATGTTTTGAGCTTAAATCCAAATATCTTCAGTGACCAGAGGGGACTATATTTACCTTTCTGTTTTTTTCTTTCTCCATTTACTATTTTACCCAATTCAGAAAAGCAGCACACTAAAAGTGTATTATTTTGGAACCACTTAAATTTTATTTTGGTACACTAATTTGTATTTAAAAAGTTAGTATGCACTTTTTATATAACTGAAATGCAGAACACCACTGTTCAAAAGTTTTGAGTCATGACATTTGTTTAAATAGGAAATATAGTTAAATAGGAAATACAAGTCATTGAAAAAGTTAGAAATGCTAAAATAGAAATAATATAAAAAAATGTTTATTGAAATATTAATTGTTTTCTTCAATCTTTGCTTTCATCAATAAATCCTCCATTTGCAGCAAGTACAGCTAGGCAGAACTTTGGCATTCTAGTTGTCAATTTGTCTGAAGAGATTTCACCCCATGCTGCCAGAAGTACATCCCAAGCACTTACATTCCATACAGTCAAGTTGCTCCCACAACAGCTTAGTAGGGTTGAGATCTGGTGACTGTTCTGGCCACTCCATTATAAACAAAATACCAACAGACTTCTTTCACAAACAGTTCTTGCATAGTTTGAAGCTATGCTTTTGTTCGTTCTTCTGCTGTACGAGAAAAGTGGCTCCAATCAAGCATATGGCATGGCAATGCAAAATAGAGTGATTGGCTTCCTTCATCAAGTTCCCTTTTACCCAGTATTAATCTCCCACTTTAACCACCACCAAAACACAACCAGACCATCACATTGCCTCCACCATGCTTGACATGGTGTCAAGCACTCCTCCAGCAGCTTTTAATTGAGTCTTGACAGATGGTTTCCCACAAATGTTCTTCTTTGTGATCCGAAACACCTCAAACTTATATGTCGGTCCATAAGACTTTTTTCCAAACGTCCTCTGCCAGTGTCTGTGTTCTTTTGACCATAATCTTTTCTTTTTATTGGCCAGTCTAAGATATGTCTTTTTCTTTACAACTCTGCCAACAAGGCCAGCATCACGGAGTTGTGTTTTCACTGTGAGACTGGTGTTTGCGGGAACTATTTAATGATGCTGCCAGTTGAGGATCTGTGAGGAATCTATTTCTCAAACTAGACACTCTGATGTATTTGTCCTCTTGCTCAGTTGTACACCGGGGACCTCCCATTCCTCTTTCAATTCTGGTTAGAGACAGTTTGCACTGCTCTATGGAAGTAATACAAAGCATTGTAAAAGATATTCATTTCTCAGAACAAGAATAGACTGACAACTTTCAGAAGAAAGTTCTTTGTATCTGGTCATTTTGAGACTTTAATCGAACCCACAATTGCTGATGCTCCACATATTCAATGAGTGTAAAGAAGACCAGTTTTATTGCTTCTTTATTTAGAACAACAGTTTCCAGCTGTGATTACTTAATTGCAGAATGGTTTAATGATCAACTTACCTTAAAATTATTAACTAGAATTAGCAAACACAACGTACCTTTTGAAAACAGATGGTTTGCTGATAATGGGCCTCTGAATGCCTATGTATATGTTCCATAAAAAAATCTACTGTATCCAGCAACAATAGTAATTTTCAACATTAACAATATCTACACTGTATTTCTGATTAATTTCATGTTATTTTAATGGACAACAAATGTAATTTTCTTCAAAAAACAAGAAAATGTCTAAGTGACTCCAAACTTTTGAATGGTACTGTTTATTGACCTGATTGGAGTCCATCTGTGGCAAATGTAATCAATTAATCACAATTTTGTGTCCTAAATTATTTTAAACTTAATTTAAAATAAGCCAGCCAAGAAGAACGAATGTCTCTTACGGACTGACTGAATAGGATACTGGCTGACTACCCCATGTTAAATAGCGTAATGGTTAGAGATAATTATGTGTTAGGATTAGTTCCAGATAGACAAACACTTTGCTGGATACAACCTTCAGTAGCTACAGTATGTTATAGTAAGCCTAAAATTCAACTCTTTATGGTTATATTTCTTGTGGATTTTCAAAGTTTGCATCCGTGCATGCTTTGTGATGTAATATTGGCTGGATCAAAACCCCTTGGGCAGTTAAAGTGTAGGGGTTTCTCTCGTTTTTTCACTTGACGAAAAATGTCAGTTAGTATCACCTATATTGATAGTTATTGCATCAATGTAATTCACGAATGCAAGAAAAACTATCGTTTTTGTACCATGAAATGAAATAGCTTTGGCAGAGTATATTCATCTTCAGACTGGCTAGCAATTGCTCAATTATTATAGCTATTCCAAGTAGATACTAGTAAGTCTATTACTGGCTAATAAGTTGTTAAAACAACCAATGGCAAAATCTATACATTTTATAGATGCTATTTGTGGTGAAGGTAAACTTAATAAGAGATATTAGTCATGCTTAATGGTGAAATGGCGAAATCTTCCAACTTGGCTTGATGTTAATTTGTGACATAATTACCTAATTTTGAGATAGTATGCCGATATTGAAAAAAACATGTGCCACTGTGGTGGTAAAGGACACTACCTCTCATGTGGGAGACAAGGGTTTAAGCCCAGTGAGAGCAGTAGTATTTATAACTTTAAATTGTGACCTGGCTGAATTAGGCTTGCCTGGTTCCTTTTCTGGTCTTCCTATGCCTTCGCTAGCTGTATTTTTCTTTAACAAAAGATAATTTGGTTCACAATGTAAACATGACTCATTCACATCTACCCATTATTACCAGGTTGTTGCTGCAAAGTAGATAGGGTTCTCAGTTAACTTTCCTTAAGTTACAAAACAACATCATCAAGGTTTGATACCCCAGGGGAGCATAGGCTCTTTCATTACTCTTGCCAAACAGGCTTTTCGGGGCTTAGGCTCTTGTACCATCGTTGCCAAACTGCCAAAATATTACTTGGCAATATAAAGTGTTTTCTCCTGTAAATTATTTGTGCAAATATTTATTGGAAACTTTATTAATATTTGTAATATGTTGCTTTTTAGAAACTGGTTGGTGATGTTAAAAATTCACCCAAATACAATAAGGCTGAGACCAGACCATTACATGCAGCCAGAGTTTAAAGTGATCAGTAATAGCTTTTAGAGTC
>JACXGJ010001721.1:42600-77803 GCA_016801105.1 Esox niger
GGGGGTGTGAGCATGGATGCAAGTGTGTGTGCGCTTGATTGTGTGACTGGGTAAGAACCAGATCAGTGGAAAGTTGACGATTAGTGCTTCTGACTTAATAACTGATTTGCCCCCATGTTCACCTTTAATCTCTGATGTGACTGGCCATTGAAAGGGTCACAGAGTGCTACTGCAGGATTGAACCAAAATGACTTAGTGGTTTGTTTAAATCTCAAAGAAAATGGTTTCAGTCAATCACTGTAGTTTCCTCATGTTCCAAGTTCCTTTTGATTTATTTAAAAGAATTTTTTTTTTTACATTGTGCTTGAATTGTGCAAAATATCACAGATCTAATTAAATCTTTCTGTGAAAACATTTTTATATATATATTACAATAACTGAATGGGTGTGTGACAATGGCATCTAGATGCCACTGTGTTGTAATCGTAGTTTTGGGGGTTGGGTTAGCATAAGGCAGATTATTGTTTTTAGTATAATGACTTTTTGTTTGTCAGAATTCTGGTTACTTATGTTGTGGCAGTTGCCTCTAAGGCCAACTTTAAGGTGTGAGCTGTGAACTCAGTTTAAGGAGCTGGTGCATGGGGGCAACAGGGGAATTATAAAGTCCAGTCATGGTTCTTCACCACACACACCCACACACACATACACACATACACACACACAAAGCTCCCAGCTCCTGATTCTTCAGGAACCACAATTCCTCTGATGTGGAAAAGATTTTTGACCACATTAGAAAAAAAGAGCCAATTAAAAAAGTAGCTAAAGGCCTCATTATTTCACGTTCACTCCCATGATGTACGATCAACTCTGGCCAAACACTGGCTGGAGGGTTGCCATGGCAACACTGTGGTAACTCCTAATCTGACTCACCAGTTGGTCGGTCCGAGGCAGGGCAAGTCCAAGGCAGAGCAGGTTGGCTGGCCACTGGCTGTGTTGAAAAAGAAAGATGGGAAACTCAGGAACCGAGAACAACCCTAGCAGCTGCACCAGCTTGGCCGGTACACCACTACACTATTGAAATCAAGGCAAGATTACACTTTAACAGGGCAGTAGAAAGCATTGCAGTCAGAGCATTGGGCAAGCACCAAGAAGTTCAGAACTTGAACCAAATTGCTCCTATAAGTCACTGCAGATAAAAGTTTCTGCTAAATGATGCAAATATAACTGGCCAAAACAAATTCAAACCTGATTTTCCCCTGACTACCAAAAACATTTTTCTTTGTTTTATGTCTCGATTGAGAAGGGCTGGTTTACTGAGAGCCAGAAACAGAAATGACTGATTGAACAATATCGTCCTGCATTTCATGTCCTATGTTTTCGTTCGGTTCAGTCATTGTCTAGTGTAGAACAGGTATTCTGTTCTGCTTCAAATTACAGATAGATGCAATGGCAATATTAGACTCCTGTTGACAGTGGTTGGAGACCAGCTGAGTTGACCTCACAAGATGCTGAAACAGAACAACAGCTTCTCCTGGTTAGATCATATGGTGGGCCAGAGTTTCTCCAGGATTAATAATTTTGTCAGAACCAGAGTGAACGCCAGCATTATTCTCCAGGCGGTTGTAAATTACATGCTCAAATATGAAGAGAAAAAAAGGCACAATTCAGTATTTCACAATGAAACTGAGAATATTTTAACAGCTGCTCTAAAGGTTTCTCGGGTGGAATATTGATTGTTATGTCAGGATAATGGGGAAGTTTAAATGTGATGTACGTTTCGTTTTAGTTTAAATGCATAGTAGATACACCATCTCCATATATGGCTGTGGATGTAGCCATGGTTGAATGAAGCACCACCGGTTCCAAAACTTTGTGGGTAGATTGTTATGATCTCTTGATGGGTTTTCGACATTGTGGAATGTCTGTGTACAACCAAAAGTTTAACAGTAGGTGCTTATGTTCGGCCAAACGTCTTGAGGTGCAGATGTGGATCTGTCGGAAATAAGATAACGTTTAACTGAAATATTCCTGTTTAAACAACAAGTGCCATTAGCAAGCTGCTTCAGAAGTGCCACCTCTTGAAGAGTTGCTAATGGTCCACGCTGAACTTTCATGTTTAGTTATGCTGTTTATATTAGGCCTCAGCCCCCTACATTAGTGTCTTTCAAATGTCGACACTGAAGTTGAAGTTTGGCTTCTCCAAATAGTTCCCAGCCCTCCATGGTAGTATCTATTATCAGGAACCTCAGACTATTGAAAGGGGGGCAATGTTAAGTAGTGCAGGACTCACTGAAGTGCTACATTAAAGAATGGAAAGTATGTGGCCATCGCTGGAGGCAGGCACAGATTGCTTCTTCCTTGGACCACATCAGACTCTCATGCTCACCCTTTCTCTCCCTCTCTTTCTCTGCCTTCCTCGCTGTCTCTCACCTGTTGCCTACCATATATGCCCATTGCAGAGGCGGATTCAAGGATTCTCAATCGGAAAGAAGAAACACTTCCTCCTGGAGGTTTCACGCCATCACTGCAGGTGAATCTACTTGTTTAACGGGATCCTTCTGAGCACCTGGTGCAGAACTGCCAACATTCATCAGAATAATACTGTTGTTATTTGTCCGACATTTTGCTTTAAGGATCACTGATTCTGTGCAGTCTGACATCAATGAACACTGGTTGCTTTTGTGGCTTATTTTTGGCTGTCCCATAAACTTAACCTTCCCGTCTGGTCGTCTAAAGGATCCACGTCTGTTTTATTTGCACGCTTATCTTGGCATGCCAGCTAACAAGGGCTAATTTACATTAAGAATGAGCACTGGCATGTCGATTTCTCTTTCTCCAGGCAAGTCCTGACTAATTTATCACTCCCTCTCACTTTTTCTTTCTATTCCCAGCCCGATCTCACTGTATTGTGTCCATTTTCAAAGTTTTTCCAAAGTTTACTAATACAGTTTACTGATAACAACTAGTAAACTTTTACATACAGTTTACTAATTGTTATTTACAGTAATGACCTGGGACGAATCAGGGTTACCTGTCTGTATATTACCTTGTCAGATCAAGGATTAGAACTTTTTGTAACATTTTGTATCCTGACCAAACACTCAGACCACTAGGTTGCTGAAAGTTATTTACACAAGTTTAGCATAAACTTATTCCATTTTTTAAATGGAAAAAAATCCAAATCACTAGCAATCTACATGGGAAAGATTGTCCTACCAAATTCAGCCTAAGAACTAATTGAAAGCTGCTTATAGACGTCTCAAAGAACCCAAGGGTAACATCAAGGGCTCTACAGGCAAAGTGCCTGGGTCAACTGTCATAAAGAGACTGCACAAATTCAGCCTATGTTTGCTGTCATGAAGGAAGAACTTCCTGCTCTCAAAAATATCAAGACATAATTGATATTTGCAAGATGACATCTGGGTAAAGAGCAACACCATTGGAACAATGTGCTTTTGACAGATCATTCAAAGGTTGAGTTGTTTAGCCACAATGCCTGATGCCATGTTTGGTCAAAATGAAACATTGCCTTTGAACAGAAGAAGCTCATACCAACCGTAAAGCATTTGTAAGGAGTTGGTAATAATATAGTTAGGGTCTGATATATTGCCTTAGGTCCTGGCCAACTTGCCCTCACATATTGTACCTGAATTTTTGTGGAGAATGTAAGACCATCTGTCAAAAAAGTTGAAGTGGAACCATACATCTTACAACAGGACAATGATCTAAAACACAAAGCTACAACAGAATGGCTCCAAACGAGGACATTTAGTGTTATGAAATGGCTGAGCCAAAGCTCAGGTCTGAATCCTATCGAATTGGCGTGAGAGGACTTGGAGCAGGCTGTGCATACAAAAAGACCTTGAACATGACACAGTTGAGGCAGTACTTTAAAGATGAGTGGGCAAATGTGTGACCTTTGATGTACGAGACTAATAGACAGTTACAAGAAGCCGCCATATTAAGTTATTTCAGCGAAAGTGGGGAATGCCAGGTGTTCTTTTTCCACACTATGAATTTGGATTGATTTAGGATTATTATATCATTGCAAAGTATAGATTGTAGCAGCATTTCTTATATTTATCTCTTAATTGTGTCAAGTGTCCAAATGTGCTTTCCATGGTGTATACTTCTTACATGACTGTACAACATCAAATGATGTATGATATATTTGATGTATGTATTTTTACCATATATTACCATGTATATTCACTGATAACGCATGATTCACAGGAACAACCTGTGGTATTTGAGTTGCTCAGTGACAAAATGACAGCGATGTGATCTCACAAGCTTTCAGTTACTGGTCAAATGCTATAATCGCAAAATTACCGGGTGCCAGTTAACACAAAGTTGCTGGTTTGAAAACCTGAGCCTCACAATTTCTTGGAAAAAAGTTAACCCTGATTGCTTTTATCCAGACAGAACTAGTGTTTAATAAATTACTAAATTGTTGACTTTTCCCCCTCTTTTGTCATCTTTAAGAGACATAATCTCCTGAATCCCAACAAACAGTGCACCAAACTGGCGATTTAGTAATGGCAGTGCCAAATTTGTATTAACAGTCAAGTAATACCGGTCCCTTTAAAGCAATCAATTATTTCTCAAATAAATAAAGGCTGAGCAAGAACAAACACTAATGGAAGTGCCAAAAGTGGGTTTAACTCATGACCAAATCTTTTTTAACATTAGAAATTTAATAAGAAAGTCAAAAATTACGATTTAGTTTAATGTGTGTCAATTCTAATTTTCTGTTGTTCTCAGGTCCTGGTTGGGGTCCTCTAGGCATCTCTATGCGCCTGGGCACCTCAGTCATGGCCTGACCACAGAGGTTGACTGTACCCAGTTAGAGGAAGCTGATGTACAACAAATTTACATATCCTGTTAAAATACGTTCCAATAGACAGTATATTTCCCAAAACTCAGTGAATGATTTATTTTAAAAAATTGCCATGCCTTGTGGTTGATCTGAACACACTGTCAGAGAGCAGAATGTTTGTGTGTGTAGTCAACATTTCACACTGGATGACTACTAGAGGGACATGCAGATGGAGCTTATGGGTAGTGATTTATCAATATACAATTGTGTTTTATAACCACACGCTATCGTCAATATTTCAGTGTGCTTACGAACAACAATCTTTTGACTGAAACCACGGGACAAATATAACGGCAAAGTAATTTTGTAAAGCTAGCTTATGTCTGATATTTCACAATGTTTATAATACTAACTAGCTAAATTCATACTATGTATGTGTTATGTGGCATGTTATCAAATTGTACCTAATGTTCAAAACCAATGTTAGCTGTGATGTTATCCTCACTTCATCCAAATGCTTGTTTTAGTTTTCAAAATATGTGCTTACCCGCAATATGTCACAGAGGGTAACATTTGCTGTACCTAGCTTTCAAACGCCATGCCAAATTTTATTCACAGTTTGACATGTTGGAAACATGATCAGCACAACGATTTTGTGGTGTTTTGGGGTATGGAGTTGCCCTTTAACATCCACATGGTTGAGGCATTAAATGTATCTCCTAACCACTCAGCGATATGTCACCCAGATTAGATTAATGCGGATATAACACCCCTGTTAAAATGCCAGATTTTTGTGATGTAAAAGAATGACATGAAGATAAAGTATGTCAGAGCTTTTTCCAATGTAATGTGACTTATAATGTGAACAATTCAATTGAAAAACTAAATAAAAACCTTACAATAATCTGGTTGTATAAGTGTGTACACCCTCTTATAACTGGGGATGTGTCTGCGTTCAGAATGAACCGATCACATTCAAAATCATGTTAAATAGAAGTCATTACACACCTGCCATCATTTAAAGTGACTCTGATTAATCACAAATAAAGTTCAGCTGTTTAGGATTTTTCTGACATTATCTTAGTTGCATCTCAGAACAAAATTCATTGTCCGCAGAGAGCTTCCAAAGCATCAGAGGATCTCATTGTTGAAAGATATCAGTCAGGAGAAGGGTACAAAAGAATTTCCAAAGCCTTAGATATACCATGGACCACAGTGAAGACAGTCATCAACAAGCGCAGAAAATATGGCAGAACAGAGACATTACTAAGAATTGGACGGTCCTCCAAAATTGATGAAAAGACAAGAAGAAAACTGGTCAGGGAGGCTTCCAAGAGGCCTACAGAAACAGTAAATGAGCTGAAGGAATTTCTGGCAAGTATAGACTGTGTGCTACTTGTGACAACAATCTCCCATATTCTCCATATGAATGGGTTACGGGGTAGCCTTACAAAGAAAAACACCTAAGTCCTGCTGAAGTTTGCAAAAACAAACATCAAGTATCCCAAAATCACATGGGAAAATGTGTTATGGTCTGATGAAACCAAGGTTGAACTTCCAAAAGGTAGGTATGGTGAAAAAACAACACTGCAGATCACCCAAATAACACCATACCCAAAGCAAAGCAAGTTGGTGGCAGCATCATGCTTTGGGGCTCTTTTTCTACAGCTGGAACCAATGCCTTTGTCAGGGTGGATGAAATTATGAACAGTTCCATATGCCAGGCAATATTGACACAAAACCTTCAGGAGTCCATTAGAAAGCTGAAGATGAAGAGGATGTTCACATTTCAGCATGACAACGACCCAAAGCACACATCCAAATCCACAAAAGCATGGCTTCAGCAGATGAAGATTAACGTGTTTGAATGGCCCAGCCGGTGCCCAGACCTCAGTCCAATGGGCTGTGCACGGGAGATGTCCTCACAATCTGACAGATTTGGAGCACTTTTGCAAAGAATAGTGGGCAAATCTTATCCCATCAAGATGTGCCATGCTAATAAAGTCCTACCCGAAAAGTCTGAGTGTTGTAATACAATCATAAGCTGCATCAACAAAATATTGGGTTAAGGGTATGCACGCTTATGCAACCAGGTTATTGTGAGTTTTTTTTTTCCCCCTCAAAGATTTCTGTTTCTTTTTCAATTGAATTGTTCATGTTATAAGTCACATTAAAGGTGGAAAAAGTTCTGACAGGATTTGTCTTTGTCTTGTTTTTTTCCATCACAAAAACCTGGCATTTTAACAGGGGTGTGTAGACTTTTTATATCTACTGTACATTTTGTGAAACTAAATAGAACATTTAAAATATTGGCAAAATAAGATAATTCCACTATTGCTGCATACATCCCATATCTTCTGAAATTAGAATGTTAAAATTCAGACCGTTTAGCATAATTTCACGATTGAGTATTGTGATACTAACTCTGGAATTGGCATCATAGCAGAAAGTATGATATTGTCACAACACATTCAGGTGATGTTTAAGGTTTGGAGGTAAAGTTAAAACAATGAACAATTAGAAATAAATGCATAACCTTAAGGTCTGAACCAGCAGTCATTACAACCCATCTGCTGCCCTGGTCCACAAAGCCCTAGCAAGTCATCAGCCTACATGATGGTAATAGCACTCATTGCCTCTAATAGCAGGTGAATCTATTGTCACCCAGACATGAACCAAACCTTCAGCTTTAGATCTGGCGTGATATTCGTACAATGTCTGCTGTTTCAACACTACTCATAATCCTGTTATTTAGTACCAATTCCTGCCATACATTGTGTCTTTATTTAGGTTGTGTAATAATAAATGATAGTTATCCATCTAATTGCTTTTTTTAGCAGCCCATCCGTTCAGTTTGGTGACTTATTCTGGGTCAACTAAAGATGTCGGGTCTAACACAGGAGTCAGTCCATCTTAAATGGCCACCAACCCAGAGTTTCTGATCACAAGATAGGAGCGTGCATGCCATCGGCTTTATCTTAACTCTTTACAAGCAATTCAGGAAAATAGTCAAGATGACAAATCAGCATCTTGAAATAGATTTGTCCATATGTTCATACATTTTCTGCTCCTTATTTTCACTCACATCAATTCTTGAGGCGTTAATGAAGCATAAGAGAAAAAGAGAGCTTTGCGGGAGCAAAGATATTTGGCAGCACAAAGTACACACAAAAAGAAGCCAAACCAGGCCAAACGTTCTCTTCTTTTGTGTAAGTTTTTCTTATTTGTGTTTTTAAACACACCCCAGACGAGGGGGTCAAGAGCAGGGACGCGAGTCCAACGACGTGTTGAAAAGAAAGGCAATGCAGAGCAGGCCAAGCTGCACAACAACACGTGCGGTGTGTAAAAAAGGCCATCACAGTCAATCAGGCAGCGGAGGCTAGTCAGTGAAAGAGGGAGGGAGGAAACCCTACCCGGGCCCTGGGTCCTGAGTGCTGCCGTGTGCTGAGGGAGACCCGCTGGCTGTCATATACGTCTTGATTTTTATGAAGGCTTTGATAGCTCCCTAAAGGCACTCCCTCAACCAGGTGGATAGTATTTATATAAGAGTGTCAAAAAAAAGCAGAATTGAGGGAAACAATATTTGCTGATCCCCACTGCTCAGAGATTTTTTTTTTAGTTATTCTAATTGCAACTGGAAATAATTATCTGCCCTGAAAACTCTGGGAAACAGGTCATTTAGACACACTGCCCTGATCTCCAGGTGCTGAGGTTCAATGTGTGTGACTGACACGTTGTGTCCGATGGGACACAAGCCCACATTCCCCTTAAGATGCTTCATTATGTGTGTACTTGTCTGTGTGTGTGTTTGCATTTGTGTACGCATGTGTATGTGTGTGAATGTGCATACTGTCAATCAGGGAGCATGTAATAATAAGCAAGGGCGATTAAGCACACAATTCTAGAGAACACACACATCTATGGTGAGCTGCTTTAGGGAGTTATGCATTGCAGTAGATGGTGATTGGGATCGTGTTACATGGCCAGCAGCATAGTCACCCTGCATCCCACTGTTGACTTGCCTCTGACGCTAAGCAGGCTAGGTCCTGGTCAGTGCCTGGGAGGCCAAATTAAGCTTTAAGTGGTATTGGACGGCCAGTAGGTGGCACTCATCCATCCGGTCTAAAAAGAAAAGCCCACCTCCCCAGAGCACTAAAGGGGACATTGCCCTGTTCAGGGTGTTATCTTTCAGGTTGCTATACCTGGTGTACTGGTATTGTGGTCACTAAAGGTGGCACTCAAGACTAGAGGTGCTAACCCCAGTGTTCTGGTTACGTTATTATCCCCTTCACCCAATTAGCTCATTCCTCCACTTTCCTCACTGTAACAAAAAATACATATATACAGTGCATTCAGAAAGTATTCAGACCCTTCACTCTTTCCTAATTGTGTTATTTAGAGCATTATTCTAAACTGTAGTAAATGTGTATGTATTTGTTTCTCATCAATGTTTGCAAAATACCTAATAATGACAAAACAAAAACAGGCCCAAGTGAATGTCAGAGCAAAAACCAAGCCATAACATTTATGAAACTTTCTGTTGAGCTCACATACAGGATTGTGTCGAGGCACAGACCTGGGGAAGACTGCTTTGAATATCTTCAAGAACACAGCGGCTTCCATCATTCTTAAAAGGAAGAACTTTGGAACCATCAACATTATTCCTATGGCTGCCTTCAGCCAAACTGAGCAATTGGATGGAAAAGGCCTTGGTCTTGTGTGAAGATGGGAGAAACATCCAGAAGGACAACCATCTTAGCAGCACTCTACCAATCAAACCTTTATGATAGAGTGGTCAGACATAAGCTACTCCTCAGTAAAGGACACATGACAGTATGCTTTGTGTTTGCCAAACTAAGTCTTTAGATTCTCAGACTAAAAGAAACAAAAATCTCTGGTTGATGAAACTAAGATATGCCTGAATGCCAATTGTCACATCTTTAGGAAACCAAGCACTGCTCATCACATAGCAAATACTATCCCAATCATGAAGCAAGGTGGTGGAAGCAGAATGCTGTGGGGATGTTTTTCAACGGCAGGGACTGGGAAACTAGTCAGAAATTAGGAGAACGATGAATGGAGCAATGTACAGACAGATCCTTCATAAAATCAAGCTGCAGAGTGCTGAGGACCTCAGACTTTGACAAAGGTTCAGCTTTCAACAGAACAATGACCCTAAACACACGGCCAAGAAAACGCAATAGTGTCTTTAGGACATAACTGTGGATGTTCAGAGCCTGGACTTGATCCCAATTTTACATCTCTGGAGAGACCTAAAATGGCTGTGTAGCCATGTTCCCAATGCAACCTGACAGAGCTTGAGAGTACATACAGAGAAGTACAGAAGAAACATGTGCCAATACACATGTGCCAAGTCTGTAGTGTCATACCCAAGAAGATTTAAGGCTGGAATTTCTGCCTTAGGTTCTTTTACACAGTGCTGACAGAAGGGGTACAAAAACGTATGTCAAGTGTGATATTTCTGTTTTGTTAAAACAAACAAAAAATTGGGTATTATGGGGTATTGTGAGTGGATTGATAAGGAAGAAAATCAATCTAATCAAGTTTAGAAAAGGGTTATAGCGTGGAAAAAGCAGAGAGATCTGAACAATCTTTCCAAATGCATGTAAATGAATAATTGTAAAGTATTAAATATATGCAATTACGTATGTATGTCATTCTGGATAATAGCATTAGCTAAATGTAAAACGTAAATATGTTCACTACTATTCAGTAGTTTGGTGTCACTTAAAATGTCCTTGTTTTCCATAAAAACATAGATGAAATAAGATTTAAATATATCAAAATGAATAGGAAAAATAATAATTAGGTTAGAAATAATGATTTTTTATTGAAATAATAATTGAGTCCTTCAAACTTGGCTTTCGTCAAAGAATCCTCAATTTTCAGCAATTACAGCCTTGTAGAACTTTGCATTTGAGTTGTCAATTTGTTGAGGTTGTCTGAAGTGTTTTCATCCCATGCTTCCTGATGCGCCTCTCACTAGTTGAGTTGGCTTGATAAGAACTTCTTACGTATCATAGAGTCAAACCTCTCCCACAACAGCTCAGTAGGGTTAAGATAACTGTGCAAGCCACTCCATTATAGATAGAATACCAGCTGACTGCTTCTTCCCTAAAATATTCTTGTACAGTTTGGAGCTGTGCTTTCGGTCATTGTCCGGTTGTTGGAGGAAATGATTTGCAGGGTTATGTGAAGGGAGTAGTACACAGCATTGTACGAGAGCTTCAGTTTCTTGGCAATATCTCACATGAAACAACATTCAATTCTCAGAACAAAAAAGACTGACATGTCTCAGAAGAAATGTCTTTGTTTCTGGCCATATTAAGCCTGTTATCGAACCCACAATGGCTGATGCTCCAGACACTCAACTAGTCTAAAAAAGGCACGTTTTCTTGCTTCTTTAATTAGAAGCACCGTTTTCAGCTATGCTAACATAATTGCAAAAGGGGTTTGTAATGATCTATTAGCCTTTTAAAATGATAGAAGTCTTAGCAAACACAATGTGCCATTGAAACACTGGAGTGATGGCTGCTGATAATGGGCCTCTACGCCAATGTAAATATTCCATGTAAAATCTCCAGCTACAGCAGTAATTTCCAACATTAACCATGTCTACACTGTATTTCTGGTTAGGTTGCTGTAATTTTAGTGTACACTTTTTTACGGTAGTGTATATCTCTCATTTCACACCAATAAAGTTTCTTCTGGTGGGTTTGAAAAGTTGAAGAAAGTTATGAAGATCAAATCTCATGTGGCCTTGTCCAACAGCTAACTTCACCCAAAGAGCAGAGCAGTGGCATCATTAAAGTTTATTTTATAATAATGTGTTTGGAATATATTATACAGTTAATTAAGATCACTTTAATGTTATGGATATGTTTTGAGGGCCAGTAAACTGATATTGTGTAAACAACTAGAACAGATCGTTTCCACTTCAAGCAGACTAAATATAGAAAGAAATCATGCTAAATATGTATTTTGTTCTAGATTATTAATTCACTGTGAAATAACTTTGGCACAAACTGCAGGATTAATATGGCATTTTCTTTTGTATGGCTCATTGGAGAGCAATTAAATCTGCCTTTAAAACAGTGCCATGTTTGCAGATGTGCATGCATGCATTTGTTTCTCACCAACAACACACATTCTGTTGTCAGAGTAGCCTGGTTTGAAGTTAATGGTGATGTGTTGTTGTAAGCCAAATAAGACCAACATTGTTGCTGTGGATAAAAGCCAAAGGGAGGTGCAGAATTGGGAACTGGTCTTCCTGTTTGACTGTTACATGTAGCAGATATTTTCAGACAAGCTCCTCAAATACCAGACCCTTGTCTGATGCCTAGACAGCCTGGGATACAGATTTATGTTGGTGGTCTTATTTTTTGGCAGCCTCAGTCACATATGTATACTAACTGTACATGGCCTGATATCTGGCCGGAGCAAGGCAGCTGGCTAGGTACTGCTGTGACTCGCCCATAACAGACAGCCTGGCCGTGTGAAAAGTGAAGGTGCTTTTTGTATTCTTAAGTATCTCAATGTCATGAACCTTTTTCCCCAATCCTTTATTGATGTAATGTAATTTTGGTTTAAGAAAAAGTATGAAAGTGTGTGTGTGTGTGTGTAAGCACAATATGGGTGTGTGGATACATGTATGTCTTAGTGTATGTTCATTCTCTCCTGTTGCAAAGATGCAATTATCCAGAGCAAGCTGCAATGTGCCAAGTCAAAGCTTAATGAATCCCACCTGTAACACATTTGCACATTCAGTCTCCTCACAGGATAACGTCGGGCTGCTGCCAAAGCAAAGGCCAACGAAAGGGGAAGTAAGTATGTCTCAGATTTTGCGCCTTGTTTCGAAGTAATCACTGGTCCAACATGATTGGATGGGTGAGAGCAAAGATATTGCTGCCACAGTGGGAAGCATTTTTTTTAAATGTGCCTGTGGCTAATATCATATAGAGAACAAGCATGGAATCGAAGGGGGGAATCTTCTAGAAGGTGAACATGCGGAACAATTGGAGTCTTTGAGGCCATTCATCATGTGACAAAGATTTTGCAATAAGCAGGTGGAAGGATTATTTCATCGCTTATCTCACCACGTCAACGATTAGAGGACCATTCATCAAGGGCTTTTCGAGGTGGGGAGTATAGCAATGATTACCTTTGAAGCTGCTAGCGATATTTAACTTCTTTCACTTGAATTACGATTTACCTGCAAGGTTGAAGGCAGGCCCATACCAGAGCAAGAAGTGCCAATGTGGAAACACTGTTCTGATTTACCATTTTAATGTAAAGACAACAATGTTCTAGTGGCAAATGTGGATTCAAAAGGACCACTGAGAAAATATTTCCTATACATTATGTAAATACGTTTGCTGGGAATTCCACTTTATCCATCCTATTGACTTGAAATCTACATAATATCATTCTTCAAGGAGATGGATAACCCATGTCAGTCTCTTTTCTGTCCCACTTCAACTGAGGCGTTACTTACTTGGGATCACAGATAGCGGATGGCTCCCGCTCTTCCAGGATGGTGTCTTAGTGATGTCTGAGGGATGCGAAGGGGAGGCGGGATTGACTGGATGCCAGAGATCCTTTAGCTACGCTCCTCCGGGCCCTTTTGCATTCAGTCATCCTGAGCTCATAATTGTGTGACTAAACCAATTGTTCTTTTAATTGAAGCCGTTACATGACCCCTTCCACTGCCCCTTGCCCCGGCACCCCCTCAGGTGCAACCTGGAAAAGATGTATGTAGAACGTCGACACTCAGCACAACTGGCGTCTGCAATGAGATGATTGATTGCGGAGCATATAACGTCGATTACCGGCAGGTCATTTCTTTTATTTCTAGCCTAGCTCCTACCTGCAAACAGACATTTACCCTGACCCCCTACTCAGTCTCCGAGGGCGCACAGAGAAATTACATTGGTTCTTATACATGCTCTATTTACAATAGCTCATAACGTGTATTGCGCACTCATAAACATAAATGTATGAATATGAAACCGCATACGGGGAAATGACCCGTTGAATCCGTGGAGGTAAAATTCCCTCTGCTGGATTTATGGCAACCCTGGGTGTAGCCAATCATTTTATTGCGGTATTATCATGCCAGTTTTGGCCGATTGTAGACAAATGTTCGGAGAGCCAGTGCATGAGCTTGAGCTTTTGGGTTAGTGTGTTTAGGGCTGGGGGATATCGGAACATTACCACTTCTTCTCACCCCCACATAGGCCCAGGTCTTCACCTGACAGATCTATAGTTAGTTTTTTACGGTTTACATCCATTTACCGCAGTGGCTTTTAAGAGATTGTTCCCCATCAAGTCTAAACACTTTCCAAAGAGCTCTGTTTCAATGAAGCATTTGCAACATTTACAGTATTCTTGGTTTTAACTAATCCACAAGCCCAGCAAGCGTTAGTGAACTCAGAGAGCAGAGGAGCCGAGACAGCATATGTACAAATGCTTGAAGAGAGAGAAAAAGAGAGCGAGAGAAACTTTTCCCTGAAAACTCATGATTGGAGGAGAAAAATTGTTGCTCAGCCTTAAGTTTGTTTTCACCTGAAGCAGCCATTTATCTTGGCCATAGACCAACACTAAACCGCTGTATATGTTATTAGAGTCTCAGTGGGATAGCGTGTGCACCACAAGCACTTAATGTGGTAAAGAGGACGGCAGATTTCAATCCTAATCTTGAAATTGTGAAACCGCACCATTTCCTCACACTCTGAAAAAAATCAGTTTCCCTGAGTGTTTGGCGTCTCGTTCCCCCATCGAATGCCTCAGCAAACAGGAGAAGCGATCAAGTCTGAAGATGTTGTACCGTTTAACTGTTTGTTTTGCCACGGTTTACATTTACAGTGACATAGCCAGAGGAATGATTATGTTAAAAAGTGCAGTGTAGCAAACTGTAACATCATGAAAGTTTCCAGAAGTATAAAATAGTCTGTATTATCCAAGAACTCCACTCATTTAGCTTTACCTGTGTGTGCACTCATGTGCATGCTTGAGTGCACGTGTCGGTGTCTGGACACTACACAGGCATTAGAGGCCTTATCCCTAGCCACTTGTCACTCACAGGCAGACAGAGAGTGTTTAAGATGAAGCATCCGGCGCATTCCTCCTCGCGCCTCGTTACAACAGCCTGTGTCAAGTGGGATAACTGGGCATTTTCAGATGAGTTGTTACTCAACAACAACAGAGAAAACATCCCCCAGGACCTCTTTCTACTCAATTACCCCCTCAACAGCTTCCAGTTTGGCTCTCTGATTGGTGCAGTCACTATTCAAACTTTTGGAACTGCTATTGAGGACTTTTGAAATAGGACCTACTATTCAGGACATATGACAACTGTAGACACATAGGAAATGGTACCTACTGTATTTTTTCATCCAGCATCAGATCAATTTTATTCCACTTTAGTCAACTCAGAATGACTTCAGAGCCTGGGAACACTAGTTCAGGAAGAGCTCATCGGTCATCTTACAAAGAAATCAAACAAACTGGCCATCCATTTACGGAGCAGCACAGGGCATTGCTAAAAGACCAATAAAACAATAAACAGACTGAAAAGGAAATTCCATTTCCAATATTCCTATTGTATTCCAATTAGGACATTTTTGTTAAATTCCTAACAAATGAATGAATCTCACAATGAACACACCACGGAATGTCCCTGGAATGCTTATATGATTTGGCTACTGATATATCACACTGTTAGTCTGAGCAATGTCCAAACCTTATCAGTGTCAGAAATGATCTCCCATATCTCAAACTCAGATAAACTTATAAGATAAACTCGATTTCCTTACCCTTGTTCAATGATTATATTTCAACACAAAAATAGGCACAGCAGGTCCACCAATGGCCTGGTATGTGCGTATTGTCCTACAGCTACACCCAATGATACACCCGGATCATAACAGCTTTTAAAGATGATTTCATGTAAATCCAAGGGCATCCGTTACAAGGGCCGATGACCCTTCAGCAATCTCTTGATAATGGATGGCGTGGACGCCCTTAAATACATCCTTACTTTGACTCAACCTGATCTAATGAATGTCTGTGCAGAGCGTAGATATAGCCTACCATAGGCTAGACTGACTCGACGGGCGTGGTTTGTGAGGATTGGAGGTTTTCTCCCAGAGCTGTTGTGAGAACACCACGCGACCGTGACTTGATGAAGCCATGAGAGAGTGAGAGAGAGGTGAGGACTATAACGCCACGGCCCAGTGAGTCCTAACTGTTCCCCAGAGTGTCTGAGGTCTCCAGTTGTCAGTTTGCATGTCCCATATAAACCACCAATGTGTCAATGTGAGGCTTGGCTATTTTGCCCCTCTCTTTCTCTGTTTGTTTTCTCTCTCTGTTTTCTTATTCCTCTCTTTATCTCAATCTTTTTGTCTCCCTCTGTTTTCTCTTCCTTTCTCCCTCGCCTTCTCTTTCTTTCTGTCTCTCTCACTTTCCCAGCCTTCCTTGCTCCCCGGCTCGCCATTGTTGTGTTGGAAGGACCAGAGTTTTGACAGCTGTGCTTGGATGGCTGTGACGGCGGTCTGGAGGGAAGGGTGTGTATGTCTGCCCGAGTTAGTGTGTGTGAGAATGTGTGTGTTCTAAGGATTTGTTATGGATGTGAAGGCTTCGGTCTATAATATCTGGCTATGCAAATAGCCATGGCTTTAGAAATTAGCCCCTGAGGGTGTGTGAGAGTGTGTGAGAGTGTGTGTGCGCGTGCGCATGCGTCTGCTCTGTGTGTGTGAATGTGTGTGTGTGTGTGTGTGTGTGTGTGCGCAGTCAGTACATGAATTGTAGCTCAGTGTATGTTGTTACAGTACAATAATACATTCTGTCCTGATTTGTACTGCTGAGAAGCGGTCCGGGCTTTGGAATACAGCAGGAGGAATGTGTGCCGGGTGCTGGGCGGCTAACTGCTGAGCCCTGCTGGGTCGTGGGGCAGCGCGGTTGGGCCAGACACATGAGGGTCAGCTGATTCATTCAGCCGCGCACCCAATTCACACACCCAACCCAAGGGAACGACGCTACCCCACGGCATCTCAGACCCAACAGGGGTCAAAGGGTATGGTGCTTGACCAATCACAACTGAAGAAGACAATGATGAATTTGGGTTTATTTGACCCCATTCCAGGTGAACTTTTTTACCAAGGCAAACTCATACATTACTTGATAATGATGTTGACTTGTGATAATCAGAATAATCACAAGAGCTTACCTAATCTTATTTTACCCACTGCCCGTAGAGCATAATCATTATCACTTATCTTGAGAATACAGGTAAATATCTCTATCTCACTTCGTTTTCTCCTCCTCTCTAAGGAGGATCTGGCAATGTATTATCAACAACATTGGCCATCTTTCTAGGCTGTGTTAAAGCAATGATACAGCCGGCACGTGTTGAGTTATCTGGCTTATCACTCAATGCCTGTTAATGGTGTCACACCGAGCAGTGAAACGCTCACAGCATATATAGATATGTTTATTATTAGATACTGTCAGATACTTTTATTATGTTGAGTGTTTTTCCTTCGGTTTACTCACAAAACACTGAAATATTTTCAGCTGACGATAAAGGTGTGTGAATATTGGCAAGAAAAATGCGCTCAGTACACCTCCCATCGGTAATGATTAAAGACCTCAACCATGCGGTTCAATTCCACTAAATAATTAAAATGAATAAAACAGAGTTGTTGAGTGAAATCCTGTGAAAGATGTTCAACTATGTAGGTTGTCCTGGGAGGCAAACAAATGTATTTTTTCTTTGGTATCTTCCTTGTTGATTCTGGGAGAGACACAATTTGTTGTTTCATTATGTCTTTTCTTTCCAAAAAAAATCCTAAAAGCAGACGGCATCGATTATGTGTGGCTAACAACATGGCACACATTTTAATCAAAGTCAAAACAAGCCAGTCATGCTTTTCATTAAACTAGTCGTTCTATTGATTTGTCTCAGAGGTAGGAGTTTTGAATCAATAGAGATGACGTGGCCAGAGTTGATGTTCTCTGTCAAAGACTTTAGACAGGATGATTGACTTTAGACAGGCTGCCACACACACACAGACACCCACACTCACCAACACACATACCATAAAAGCCCCTCTAATAGCAGCTGGCATTCACAAGTGGAGGGCCAGGGATCCGTCAGTGGGCCTCTGCAGATTTTGGAAGGGAAAAGTAAGGGACAGGAATAAAAAATATGAATAAAAAAAATATCAGCAGCTAAATAAAAACGTGGATTTCGAGATCAACCTTTCCGTTTTGATTTAAAGGGCTGAAAATCTAACGTTAACCATGGCAGAGGTACTGTAAATCCTTTGGTTTATTCTTTAAAAAATTCCAATGTTGGTGTATTCTAAATTCTCCTATTTAATTTGAGCATCATCAATGAATGTCAGAAAGAACTCTTAAAATGTTCACTCGGCACAACCAGATGAGGCTGGTTCACCCCTCTGATCCTGGTACCTCTCTAGGTTTCTTCCTACATGCTGCCCCCTTTTAGGAAGTTTTTCCTAGCCACTGTGCTTCGGCACTGTTGTTGCTTGCTCTTTGGGGTTTCAGGGTGGATTTTTTTGTAAAAGCACTTTGTGATGACTGATGTTGTAAAAAGGGCTTTATAAATACATTTGATTCATTGATTGACTGATTGACTGAGAACATGCAAGTTAGTCCCTTGTATTTCATCATTTCATTTCAGTAGGTGAATTACTCTTCATATTGACAGTCGCGTGTGTTATCTGTTATGCAACGCCATCATCTGGTTGAAATGTGTAGTTACTGCTTTGATGTCAGACTCATGTTTTTTAAAGACTTATTGTTCTTGACAGACATCATGTATCAATACATCCTGTATGATTCTTTGAATCAAACAAAACATCTTTATACCAAAACTGCAAAACACCATATTCACCTCTGAGCAGCATATGTTCTAGAGTAGATCTCAAATTAGCTCAAACAGATGTCCCAGAAATATTACAACTGTAGCTGAAAAACAATTCCCTTAAAAGGAGAAAAGGTCAACATGTTGACGTTGGTCTCTGGTAATTACGTCTGTTTTTCATTGGGCATTGTTTACAGTAATTGCCCATTCATAATTTACATGTGCTTTCTTCAGGATATAACAATAAAATAGTCCATAAAAGTGCCATTGTTTCAGCATGGTAATATGAGATGTTAATAAAAACATAGACATTAGTGATGCTAAGCCCTATGCTTTCAATTATAGGTAGTGTCTTCTGCGCAAGAACCGTGCAGACCTACAACCAGTAATACACCCTGTTTCTAAGTAGCAGGGTAAACAACACTCCATTCCTCTTTGGAATATGAATATACCGGGTTACGTGATCAACAGAGACTATGATGAAGAGAACTAAAACAGTTTTGCACAGTTCCTCGTTCCATACCAGTGTTTACGCTAATTGTTGCTATAGATACCATATCCTTCTCTCCTCATTCTTTCTCTCACACACTGTCTCTCTCTCTCTCTCTCTCCCTCTCTCTCCTTAGACCCTCCTGTGATTTAGGGCAAGGCATAAACCTCCTGCTACTGTTATGGCCGGGATTACTCACAGTCACATACTTTGGCTACTACCGTTGTCTGGGAGCTGAGGGCAGGCCAGAGTGTTGGTCCGGTCCAGCCGAGAGGGTACGACCCCACGGGGGGTTTTCCCATGACAAGAACCCGACGGTTGAATCAGCACTGCTTCTCTGTCCACCCCTGCTCCAGTTATGAACCAAAACATATATTAGCAAAGGGCAGATAGAAGAGGATGAGGGATTTAGAGATAAAGAACCACAAAGTGTGGGTTTCTATTATTTTGTGTGTGTGTGTGTGTGTGTTTGTGTTAGTGCACGTGCAAGAAAAATAGGGTTCTGTAAAATGAAACCCACTTTCTGCCGGTATCAGCACACGACTCTTTGGAGACGGGAGAGGAGAAGCAGGCCGTAAATCCACCGCAGTCCACTGATAGCGGCTGTTTGCACAGCCACCGACGTATACTTTGATCGCATTGCTTGGGGGGGTGGGGTGTTGTGGGGGTTTGGGGGATGGGGGTTCTGGGGGGGGTCGTGTGTCGCTGCCAAAGGTCAGCGATATATTACGCTCCTAAAAGTGATTACTGAAATTCTTAAGTGAAACCATTCCGCTGCCAGGGTGTGCTGTAATCCCCCGTGGCGTTGTCTGAGACGCACAGAGGCCTCCGAGGAGCAGGCTGACCGGCTGCACTTCTTCCATCTCTCGCTACACTGGTGTTTTCTATCAGCACAGAGAGAGAGAGAGAGAGAGATGGAGAGAAAGAGAGAATGAAAGGGAGAAAGAGAGAAGGGGAAAGTGAGACAAAGACAGAGGAAGATGAATAAGGAGAGAAAAAAAGGTTGTATTTTATGTTATTGCCTTAAAAATGTTTACATGCAAAACATACATCATGGCAGTGGGTTTGGCACTTGGTAATATTAATTCATCACCATTCAGAAACACAAATGGGCCCATGTATTTACAATGTTCAGACAGGAGCAGGCTGTGTGATGCTTGGTTAATGTGAGAAACAAAGAAAACAAAAACAAGAACAAAGCACAGAAAGAAAAAAGAAAGAGAAAAAGAGATATGGAGAGAGAGAGAGAGAGAGAGAGAGAGAGAGAGAATCAGAGAAGCCAAAATGGAAACATGAGGTATCCAGTTGCAATATTGTTGGGTCAGAGAGGCAGTGTCAGGAAATAGAAATACATGCACACTTCAAAGGCCCGAGCATCGGTGAATTAAGCCGGGGCATTGGACACGACAGTAAGTGCCCTTTACATCAGAAACAGAGTAAACAATGTCTGGTTTCTGTTGCTCTCCCTTGCTGTTTTGTTGCACCGAGACCCCCCAGCTTTCCTGCCTGCACACTGAACACACATGATGCTGGTTCATGAAAACCACTACATGACATTACTCAGGTTGAGAAAAAAATGAAGGTAAATGGCCGTAAACAATTGACATTGCCACCCCTGTATGTTGGAGCGAAGCGATCGAGAAATCTTACTTGAATAGCTGGTGATGAACATTTGAGGTCAGCATGTTTGCGTCTGTAATGTACAGTTACGGCCGCCACAGGTTTTACCAATTCATTAGCTGTAACAAGTAGCAACACCACACTGGATTTTACAATTAATTACTGATGCCCAGTCCATTAGTAATTCTTGTAAAAAGAAAAGTGATGCTTACTAGCTGGACACTTTTTCATGTAAGTGTTAATCTTTGAATGTTTTCTTTTTTGTTGTTTTGTTAATTTTGCAGTTTGCGTGCAGCTCGTGTTTGTGCATTTGCGCATTCCTATACATTGTGCACGCGTGTATGTGGACGTACGGGCATACTGTATGCGCGTGCTTGCTTGCTTGAACACGCCTGCCTACCGTAAGAGCCGGGACTAGGCCAACATGAGCTAAACAAGAATTATGTGAAGTCATGCTCTATGAAACTTAATCCACATTTGCTGATCATTACCTAAGATTGCTTTGTGTTAACTTTGGCAGACCCGAGGTTTGGCTCTTACCACTAACAGGGATGATGTATTTCCTCTTATTTATTATTTGCACTGGGCTACCGAGGGGGAAGAAAAAGCGAGAGGAGGTATGTTTGTGACTGGGCTGGAGATGCCAGGAATAACATAGGGGACCTAGATCCTTAGCCTCATTAGCGTGTGGAAAACAGTTCCCGGGAGACACAACAGGGTGTAAATAGGGTTAAAACCCCTCCAGAACACAGTTAACCCCATGCCAAGTTCTCCCTCTCTACTTTAGAGACAGAATGGAAATGGCACTGAGCGCGAGCGCAGGCTCCAAAAGAGTTGTAACCTCATGTTGCACGTCCCATAAATTTAAGGGGAAGGAATTCAAAGGCGAATTTCATCGAGCATAGCATATAGCATTCACACACGCTGACACCATAGAAAGTCAACACTGTGTAGAATCATGGGAATTTGTGACTGTTCATGACCTTTTGATTTGGGGGGGGGATATCTACATGAGGCTATTTCTTACATGCCATTTTCTGGTCTTGAGTTGCTGACGCAATACTACTAAGACTTCCATATTGGAAAAGGGGGGATTTGGGGGGATGTAAACAACTCTCCATTACTCAAATTTCTTTAGTTTTTTAAAGCAAATCTTACAGAAAGTGGTATTTTGGAGAACATATATATAAATAAATAATACACAGTACATTTTATAGTATTCTAACTGCTTCACTTCCTTTTTATTGACTTAATTCATTATTGTTTAAATATATTTATATATATATATATATATATATATATATATATATATATATACATATATATATATATTTCTGCTTATTATACACTCAATACCTCATAATAACAAAGCAAAAACATGCTTTGAATTTTTTTTTGCCAATTTATTGAAAATGAATGGCTGGAATATTTCATATACTTAGGTTTTCAGTCCTTTCTGCAGAACACATAACACATATTGAGCTCATATACATCTTCTTTCTTTAGACCATCCTTGAGTTGTCTCTACAATGGGATTGGACTCCACCTGTGGCAAATACAACTGATTGAACATGATTCAGAAATGGAACATGCCTGTCTGCACAAGGTCCCACACTTCATAGGACCTGCCAGAGCAAAAACCAAACCATGAAGTCCAAGGAACTCTATGCTGCCCTCTAAGATACCGAAGAAGACGCAAATCTGTGATCGCTGCCAAAGGTGCTTATGCATTAATGGTCTGAATAACGGTGTACAAGAAATATCAGTTTTTACACTCAATAAATTGGAAGAAATGTATTTGATATTGCATGTAGATTGATGGCAAAAAAAGTTATTATTTAAAATGAAAGTCTATCACGCAACAAAATGTGGAAAAGTGTGGATTTTACTGAACACTTGCCAAAGTCACTAAAGATCAAAAATATTTTGTCCATTTTATAGTGACATACAAACTTTAATATTTCTGTCATCCAATTCAACGTCATTACAAACAACGTTATGGATGTAATACATTCTAAATATACACAGTGACTATGATTTAGTTTTTTCATTCAATTTAATTCATATTACATAAATGGAAAATGTATGTAGTGTATTAAAATAATTATAATATATACTTTAGATTCACCCTCATAATTGTGATACTTTAAAAACAACACGTCTCTGTATTACTTCATGTAATGTATTTGCTTTGCCCTGCTGTGGTTTATGGATATTTTTTTTTTAGTTACTTTACCTAAGTTTTGTTAATACAGTACGAGAAACCTGTTTATGGCACATTACTTTTTGCCAAGTCAGACAAAAGACTACATTGCACATAAGGGGCTCAATTGGGACCAAACTTTTGGCCCAATTAAATGTTGACACAGCTGCTTTAATGCTGAAATTATATGATTCCCGTTGCTGGAGAGATCTACACACCCCGCAGACAATTTTCCACTCTCTCTAACATGTTGTCGTGCACCATATGGCAACTGCCTGATACCACCATCAGTGTAGATGTCATCCAGGCCTTACGGATTCTGCTTAATGATTGGTCCCTCAGATGCAAAAATGCCTCCCGGGACACCACCGATTAACATGCAGGACCTCTTAACGGACAAATAGGATCCATCTGTTGTGTTGTTTACCTTTCTAGGTACTGTACTGTTCAAGCTTTGTGATCCAGCACACATCCATCTTGCATGTGAGAAGCCAATCAGATCTCATCTGGTTCCTGCTTGGCATCTTGGCTTCTACGACAGCAGCTCCGTGTGGGTCCAGAGCATTGGGAGCAAGTCGAGAATGGAGTGAGAAAGTAAATAGAATCTGTGTGATAATAAATTGCATCACCAGTAATTCTATAGCCGGTCCAGGCCCTGTAGTGTGTGGAACCTCTCACATATACTGTAGAGGGGCTGGTGAGATTGCCCTGTCGATAACATGGGGATTGATGTTGGCCATTAAAGCACCAGTGAGTCGAGGCAGGCGGCCTCCCTCTTCTCACTGGCCAGGAGCACTGTATATCAGCATGTTGTCACCTGGGCTGATGTCACGGCAGGTCGTTCGGCTATGAAAACACACTGTCCGTCTTCGGTTGGTGACCAGCGCGAAGGCTCACTCACTACCTGGTAATGGGCTACTCGTGCCGAGAGGTGAGCAGTGTGGGTTCACAGCCTTTCAGAATGTAATCCAAAGCCAATTAGCTATTACTGTTCTGTAACAGGAGTGGTTTTAAACCAAACAAAGCCATCAGAGTCTACAAAAAAACCCAGATCCGAACCTTTGGTGATGTGTGAAAAGGAATTTTACAGATGTCTGACAATACAGTTCTGAATGAGAAAGACTTGCTGAATTCAGAGTAACAGGGAGGACAATGTAGAGGGGTCGTGACCCAAGCATTTTTATTTTAGATATTCCCTTTAACCATCTCAACATGGTGTAACTTTTGTTTCTGGACTTGTCAACTGGAGGGGTCTTCACTGGAACACTAGTGTGCACTTGTTCAGTTCACACATGGCATTCCATGAGTCTTGGAACAATCTGAAATGCCTCCATGTAAAATGAATTTGTCCCTTGCTGCATCAAAATAAGTTCTACATCTCTTCCTGTGAATAGGGTCACTTGTGTTTATCTTTTCACAATTGCTCTCTCTCCATCCCAGTCTCTCTCCCATCAGGACAACTGTTATTCTAGGAAGAAAAGCGGCATAATTATGGCAATATGTATGTTTTGATATAAGCACAGGGGAGGTGTCATTTAGTCAAAGGACAAGTTGGTTTCAATGCACCACTGCAGGGGTTCAGGTTACTATGAGAAATTGCCCAAACAATTCCAAATATTGAAATGAATGATTCCCCCTTTTCTCCATGTTTTGACAGTGCCTTTTTAACAAGAGATTAACTACCGGCCAGATACTACATCGACTGTGTATGACGTCCGGTTAATCCTCAAGGACTGGTAAGTTAAACCCCACGGAGTGCCTGAAATGCCATATTACAGCTCGAGTTTCCCTGCAAGCTTCTTTTCCAAAACAACCTTCAGCTTCGCTGCGTTCACAGAGACTGCCCAAATTTGACACGGTACAAGGTGGGTCATAACAATTGGTGGGAAAAAAATTATATATTGGTCGGGCTGAATAAACACAGCATTAGACAACTTACATTTCTAAAAAGCCAGAACAAACCTTAACACCAACTCATTTCTAAAAGCTTTTCCATTGTCACCAAGTCCCTGAAATGTTTTTATGAAACATTCTCTAAAATGGTGATTGCAGCAGTGGTGGCCTAAGTGATTTCAGAGGGAACAGGAAAAATATACAGAATAACAATGACAGAGGTCAGATGGGGACTGTATCTAGGCTTAGAAACTCATTCTAAGTTTCTGGCTGCAAGCCATGAGACAACTGAACATTTGACCTGTCTGATGACCTAAACTGACTCTCCGTGACACACAATCACATTCCTACCATACTACCAGACACACAAACACACACATCTACATATTTATGTATTATGAACTAGTACAAGACTGTTCTGTTATTATTTTGTTTTTCTCCTAGCAAAGGCAAGCAAAAACCAATAGCTTACCATTTAATTGTGCAGTTTGCCTTGTGTACACTAGCTCTTAGTGCATGCCATAACATAACCAGCCAATAAAAAGACAGTATACACATAAAAAAGGATCATTATTAAAAACCGCATTACATATTGCATATTCAAACCCATTTTGGGGTTATTGGTGTTTTAATCAGTGCATTGGGTTAAGAACTAACATTTTTATTCTTCAAGTCAGACATTGAACAAAGCAAACAAATACAATCTAACAATATCAACACAGCAAAAAGAGAACATGTTTTATTACAAATCTGACAGCAAAAGTGGTTTTTAAAAATGATGTCGTTATGTGGCATGCTGAGCTAGAAAAGCTCGTATTCTCTGCAGCAGCTCCTTCTTCACACTGTCCGGCACCAGAACTGGGGGGAAACAATGATTCTGGTTTGAGTTATCATGTTATGAACTTGGTGAAAAGGAATGGACAAGACAACTGAAATAAGTGGTCTACACCACAATGAAGTAGATTGAAAAACAATATACATTCACAATGTGTTTTCTTTTTGACGGTTATTATTTTGGGCTCACACTATACCTCTTCCTTTCGGGGTGATTTCAACCACAAGGTCCTCAACAGTCACATGTTCCAGGCCCTTTTCTTTAATGACATCTGAAAAACCAATGATGAGTTACAGAGCAATACAATAGTGCAACTGTATTATGGTAGCATAGTTTGTTTCATTATCATCGTCATCCACTTTTTTGACCACACCACAACATAAAGTAACGCTCACCTTTGCAATGAGCTTTCAGCTGATCCCTCCATCCACATTCAGTGAGTTTAGCCCTGAGCAACTCCTTCAACCTTTAGATCAAGCAAAACAAACATCGCTTGAGCTCAGTAACCATCGTGTTGATTTTTCTATGACAAACAAATAATAAGTCCAATGTTCTTACCTCTCTCGTTCGCCCATCTCTGTTAACTTCTGATTTATTGTCGCCCTCATTCTGGAATCTTTACTCATACTCCTTTAGCTATAAACGAAATAGTCGTGAAATTTGCAATTAAAGGTGTCAATGTTAATTATCCAATGCTGAAGCAAAGATTAACTTAATAGCAAGACTGACGTTTAAAACAGTGCAGTAAAATTCAACAAAAAGGAATGCTGGCCTGCATTTAAAATGAAAGTATTGCGCCGTAAATTAACACTTTCTAACAAGATGCAAGCAGGTGGATCATACTCCATTTATGGGTAACTAATTAGCTAGCTTAGCTAATTGTTGAGAAACGCTCAAGTTAGCCTGGGAAACTATCATGTGAACCAGCTTACCGCCTGAGACTTTGGTGAAAATAGGCTATGTAGCTATATAGCTGGCTAAAAAGGAAGAAGACATTTCTCACTTACCCAAAACGGTCATGAAAAATGTGCATGCTGTCGCACACGCTTCAAATACAATTGTATCTAGCCAACACTAGCTAACTCGCAGATTCGAATTGTTTTGTCCAACACGTTGTAAGGCCCCCCAGGAAATTTTATTTAGGATGAAAAGGTTCCTATCTTTTAATGACGTGATAATATCGTCATGTCACTAGGTGGCAGCGTTGATCCAATCCAGGTTATGAGACAACCTTTGCACGGTTGTAGAGTCGATGAGATATGGGGCATGCCTGCGTTCATTCCTAGAAATTAGCTTTTGGTTTGGGGAAAAATGTGACTGTTTGACTAAAATCAATATTTTTATTAAAATAATGACTACATTATTAAAGAAAATCCATAGTTATATGAATAGTTTGTAAATCAGTTTGAATTACAACCAGCCAAAGATTTTGCTTAACACTGCTACATATGCTGTATCAGAACAATATTCATAATTGTATGGCAAGCAAATTGCTAACAACATTATATAGTAAACAAATGGCCTAAAGTGCCACTTAAAATGTCATTGTCCGTATTTTACTTGCAGAATATATTCTTGCCAAGCAGCTAATTTGAGATATATAGCCCAACTATTGGCAACCAATTGATCTGATTCATTAAATTATCAATGATTGGGCAAAACATCTGAATTGGGTTGCCTGGTCAATGCAGCCTATTTGCCTAGAACTTATTTCTAAATGGGTCAAAGAAAATCCCTTGTAATGTTTGACAAACTAAACAATATAATAAAAGAATGCAACATATTACGCCTGTTGCATCATAATAACCCCTGTGACTATATTCCTATATCCCAAGATGCTTGGCACAGACTAATATATTTTGAGTAAAGCCTGCCTATCATTAGCCACCTGAGGTTTGTGAGATTACTGAAACATTTTCTCATCTCACAAGTATTTTGATGAATTTCGGCGCTTAACCATTCACATGTCAGTCTGTTGCATGGGAAAAGGGATTGGATTAAAAGAGGATTTAGCTGTTAACTTAAGATAAAGACAAAGAAAAGACAAAGCACTACTGATATTTTCTCAATAGTGTCGAATCGTCTTCAGAGTGGAATGATCGGCATACATTTTCTACCGGCGGCTCGGAAAAACAGAAAACTAGTCATTGGCGATTCCATTACCCACAGTATTAGACAAAAGAATCTGCCGGCGATTGTACACTGTATACCGGGGGGAGGGGTAGAGCCACATACGTAGCCGCAGATCTGGGGATGGTGCTAGCAAAGTCTAAAACTGGCAAGTATAGACAGCACAGAGATATTGTTATTCACGTTGGCACCAACGACGTTAGGATGAAACAGTCAGAGGTTACAAAGCAGAACAATAAGCTAGGAAGATGTGTCGGCATCAAGTAATTCTCTGTGGCCCCCTCCCAGCTAGGTCTAGCTCTACAGCAGATTTGCGCAACTCAATTGCTGGTTGAAAACGGAGTTCTGCCTGTCACAGGAGGTAGAGTTTGTAGATTTCTGTCTCTCTATTTGGGACTCTCCCAGAAAAAGGGCCAAGACTGATTTGCTGAAGAGTGATAGACTCCATCCTAGCTGGAGGGGTGCTCCTCTTTTATTTAGGAACATAGACAGGAGTCTCACTCCTATAGCCTCACCATGAAATAGGGTGCAGGACAGGCCGCAGGCTATTTATTAGTCAGCCTGCTAGCATAGTGGAGTCTATCGATAGTATAGCCAGAGTAATTAAGTTTTGCCTATTGTCGCGCGACTGTGACTCGTTCCAGGCTGAGAACAGTTAAACAAAGTAGTGCTAATAATAGTAACCTTAAGATAAAGCCTTCCTTCACCCCAGTCACAAATAAAAATGTCTGTATTACCTCGCATCTCAAAATGGGACTCTCCAAAGGCAATTGCAGTTAATGCATTTATCACTGATCATAAACTAGATGTTATTGGCTTGTGTGAAACATGGCTAAAGCCTGAGGAATTTACTGCCCTAAATGAGGCCTCTCCTCATTTCAGAAGTGAAGACCCACTTCACTTGTTGAATATTGCTATTTTGTTAACTATGCTACTGTATCAAAGTGACATTTTGGATAGTTTTTGTCCACCTCAATCAGGTTGTAGAAATAAGATGATAAAACAGATGTGAGTGCTTTTTGGTAATGTAGTGTACTGTCTATCCAGGGTAGTCTGAATTCTTCCAACTTGGTGGAGCACAACTTTCGCTCCAACATTCTGGAGGCTTGCTTGAGTGCTCTAGTATTGTCTGTGTACCAGGGAGCAAGTTTCTTGTTGCATATTTCTTTTGTTTTCAGTGGTGCAACCATATCTAAAGTATTTTACAGTGTTGAGTTTAGATTCTTGATTAGATTGTTTGTGGATTTATTTAATCTGTCATCGATGAGCAAGCCTGTAAGAATGCCAAGAAATCTATTTGTAGACTAAGAATCTCTATACTTGCGATCGTATCCCCTGCGCATCCCAAAAAAAGAGGGGGTGTTGTTAATATTTATGACAGTAATTACAGATTTACTCTTAAACACATCACTGGTTTTCATTCCTTTGAAGTTTTCCTCATGAAAGTTAACCAGGCTGATAAATCATTTTACGTAGCTATTATTTACTGGCCCCCGGGCCATATACAATGTTCCTCGATGAGTTTCCAGAATGCTTGTCTAACCTTGTAGTCATGGCAGATAGTATTCTAATTTTTGTCTTTTTCAATATTAATATGGAAAAGTCCAATGAGCCAGTTCAAAAAGCCTTTGAAGCCATAACTGATTTAATGGGTTTTGCCTAACATGTCTCAGGTCCAACGCACAGTCACAATGATATCTTAGATCTAGTCTCAGGTCCAACACACAGTCACAATGATATCTTAGATCTAGTCTCAGGTCCAACACACAGTCACAATGATATCTTAGATCTAGTCTCAGGTCCAACACACAGTCACAATGATATCTTAGATCTAGTCTCAGGTCCAACACACAGTCACAATGATATCTTAGATCTAGTCCTGTCATAAAAAATAGATATTGTAGATGTCATAATTTTTTCTCATAACCCTGGCATATCGGATCACTATGTTATTACATTTACTGGTAAAACAAGAAACCCACTTGCACTGCAAACATTTATTTTTAAAGGCCGTAATATTAATTCTCAGTTTACAAATAGATTTCTTGGCATTCTTACAGGCTCGCTCATCGATGACAGATTAAATAAATTCGCAAACAATCTAATCAAGAATCTAAACTCAACACTGTAAAATACTTTAGACAATACTAGAGCACTCAAGCAAGCCTCCAGAAAGTTGGAGCGAAACCAAGTTGGAAGAATTCAGACTCGCCTGGATAGACAGTACACTACATTACCAAAAAGCACTCACATCTGTTTGATCAGCTTATTTCTCCAACCTGATTAAGATGGACAAAAACTATCCAAAATGTCACTTTGATACAGTAGCAAAGTTAACAAAACAGCAATATTCAACAAGTGAAGTGGGTCTTCACTTCTGCAGTAATGGATACATGAACATCTATGATGAAAAGATAATCACAATTAGAAAACAAATAACTGACTACTCCTTAACTAGGTATATTCCTCCCAAAAAATCAGCTGTCCTGAACCTCCCTAACCTGGTGTCGAGACATGATGATTTCTAAACCCATAAATTGATTTCTAGACCCGATTCCAACAAAACTACTAAAGGAGCTATTTCCAGTGCTAGGTCAGTCAATGTTGAACATAATTATTTGCTTCCTATCTTAAGAGATGAATACCAAAATCATATAAAACTGCAGAAATCAAGTCTCTTCTGAAAAAAATCGAATCTAGATACAGACATATTAAACAATTATAGGCTACGTGGACATATTGAAATTGTGGACATGATTAAATTGGTTTAAATTGTTATTATAAGAATGATATCAGTTTGTATGTGTGGATGGCATGTCCTCTGATAAATGAGATGTTATGTTTTGGTGTTCCTCAGGGATCGGTTTTGGCCCTATTATTGTTCTCACTATGTATGCTGCCTCTTGATGAGGTAATCTGGAATCACAATCAGTTGTACATTTTGATGAAACATAGGGAAGCCCCACAATTAGCTACTTTGGAAGCATGCGTTTCAGATATGAGTAAGTGCATGACAGAGAACTTCTTGGTTTTAAACTAAAGAAAAACAGAAATGCTCATTTTATGTTCCAAGAAACCAAGATTTGTGTTGGCAGATCTCGCTGTGAACCTCAGCGGTTGTACGATAGTATCCCAAAAACCTGTATGAAACCTCAGCATTACTCTGGACCCTGACTTCTCTTTTGATGAACATATAAAATGTATCTCAAGAGTTGCTAATTTCCATCTTAGGAACATTGCAAAAATGTTAAACATTTTATCATAAACTGATGCAGAAAAACTATTCCATGCTTTTGTTAATTCTAGATTAGGTTACTGCAATGCTCTATTTTCTTGTTATCCTGATTAATCAATGAATTAACTTACATTCAGAGCAGGCATTTTAACAGGGGTGTGTAGACTTTTTATGTCCACTGTATGTGTAATAACATGACAGTGTATTATGCCTGCTCTGCTGAACTGTAGTTCAATAAAACACTTTGCTGCCTAATGAAATCCCTAAAGAGCTTTAATTGCCTTGATATTACTGATATACTCAAACCCTAGTAGACCTCTAACTATCCTAAATTGACAAGCAGCAGAAAGATTCACAGTCTAGGAGCTTTAACAAAGTTTTAAGGAAGTACTTCTAAAGGCTATGCTTGTCCTCTTCCACCATCGAGTTAGTGACAGCAAAATAGTATTTTTCCCCAGCTGCCCCAAATTTACTTAATGGTGGAAGTGGACAAGCATGTCTTTTTGAGTCTGTCTTGGAAAAAACTTGCTGTCTGAATAGGGATAATGACTACTCGAAAGACAGAATCCTCCTTTTAAACTGGAGCAGCTTCAGCCTGCATTGCTTTCTGACAGGTTGATTGATGGGTTACCTGGTCTGGATGAACTAATGACCTCCCATGCCAGCGGCTCAACAGGACAGACACAGAGCACTATTCCATCTTGCTCTTAAACCTGACATTTCGGAAATCAGTCCACTACCCGCGTTGGCAAACAAGGAGTGGACCAATGTCTTGTAAATTGCAAGTCACCGTTAATTAGTTTTCACAAGAGAATAATGTAACTTACTTAAATTAATTACAGGGCAGCTAAACGTAATGACTCGGCTTTCAATTTTTGCTTAGTTGATGATAGAACATGGCGCTTATAGCTGTTAAATTATTATGAATGTACACTTCGTTGTAAGTTGTGTCAAGATGACAAACAGAACATCACATATTTGTATTAGATCACAGGAAGTCATGTTACTGTGTTGTAGAATTCTGGGCAGTCATGTGTATAATTTTGGTTGTAACCGGAAGTATAGCTGAGATAGATCAAACAAGTAAGCTCAGACAAGTTTACTGCAATGCTTTTTAACAATAAAAGCTTTTCTTTCTCCCTTGAGTTTCGACCAAATAAGTTCTTACTAAAGTATCCATTATATGTTTTAAAGGCAGTATATCTTGCACAGCGCTAGGACTGTGGGTTTGATTGCCATGAGGGGCCAGGATAGAAAATAATTAAGACAGGTGGCTCTAATCTGCATGAAATCAAAAACAAGAAGAAATTCCAAATATAGCCGGCCTTCCAAAGTAACTGCTTTAATAGGAAAACAATGCTTTGTTTAATGCTACCTAGTGTCAGGAAACTCAAGCCTTGCGGGATACTGCTTCTCAAGAGTGAATTATTGATGAACACTGGAAAGATGAAAATGCACCTGGTAATCGACTGAGAAATATTTCTGAGATCCAGAACTCACCTAATACTTCACAGAGAAAAGCTGTCAATGGAGTAAACCTGCCTTATGTAGTGGGATATACAATCCGTTTCCAAAAAAGTTGAGATGCTGCGTAAAATGCAAGTAAAAGACCAAGACCAAGGTAATGTGTGTCAGTTTCAGTTTCCCCACTATACTGACAAAATACCGTTACAATTTCACCACATAATGGGTTATTTACATGTGACAGAATTCCTGAACGGGAGCGAATATCGCATGTCACTACTTTTCAGGAGACGTTTTAAAAAGAAAAACATGTTCTGGGATATTTTGTGTTTTGTGCAGAAATGCCTTCTTGAATATTTGAACTTTCATGTGACTAAATAACCAACTAGTTTGCAAATTGTTAAAAAAAAACTAGAACCCTTAACCAGCGATGTCCTTAACAGGACATTTCCTTCAATTGACTGAGACAATGAAGGGGCTGGATATGCTGACATGAGTTCTGATTGGTCTATCAAGTAACTGGCTTTTGTCAACAACGCGACTGCTTGGTCAGTAAATCATTGTGATCCTGGGATTTTCAAACATTTACAGCTGATCGCATTGCTTAATCTCTGTATCACATCGCTGCCCTGAATTTTGCTGGTGTTATCAACGAATCAGAAGTTGTGAGATACGTCTTTCGGAAGTACAATGATGCCAGGACTCAAACGATGAATCGGACCACATGAGGAAATCCCATACTTTGATAGTTTTAAAGGTTCAGGCATTTCATTGCTGTGCCAATGGTAGAAAGAAACGCTCTTGTATAAAACAACTTCCTACCGATTACATTTGCAAGAAAATGACAACCATGGCAGTTATGATAGCGACAATGAAAGATGCACAGATTCTTTGAGTATTAATCGCCTTGACTCAAGGCTTGAGTGTAAAGGGTATCAAAAACACGGGTTGTGAACAAGGTCAACACAACAGACTGAATGCAAACAACAAATAACTTGTAATCAGAGGATATCATATTTTTCCAATCTGCCGCGAAACATTTCTACATGTATACGGGTAAGTGTAATGTTTGCTAACGAGCTGCAGATTATTCCTTTTCAAAAAGTTTTCAACGTAATGTGTATTGCTAGTTATCTAGTTATAGCTACTGAAGTTACTGTTAATGTTAGCTAGCTAGGTAACAAAATTAACTTACCAGCTAACTAACATTTTCTGCTTTCTAGCTTGTGTGTTATTGTGCTGAACTATTGTTTGCGTAGTCTTCACAAAACTGAGCACGTCAATTAGTTCGATAAGCTACCTGATTGACCTGTCATTCATCCAGGTGTGTGTGATTATGTCTAATGTATAAACCTATATTGGCTCAGTGGCTGTCCACCTGCACTTGAACCATCTGCACTTACAATGCTTCTACTGCTGCTAAGCAACTTTACCTTTCACTGTACTTTTTATACCTGATGTTTTAAGTGCATGTGAATAAACTTTAATATAATTTGATATAGTATGTGTTTATTAGAGACTAACCAGACCAGTTTAGCACCAATGTCCTCATTTGAATACTTAAATAGCTGGGTGGGGTATAGGTCAAAGAGGGTGTGAACTGCGCTTAATGGGCGTTAACAAAGACCAGCTCTCTGGAAAGCGTGAATATTTAGTCTTTTGTCTCAGAACTAAGTAGAGCAGATTATCAACTTTTAACGCTGCATATATTTCCCATAACTTCATCAGACAGTATTGTTACGAAGCTCTGAATCGGAACCTTTATAAAATGTAGTAAAAAGCAAAACTCATGTTTTGCAATAAGCAAAAAGTTGGTATTAGAAACATATTAAACTGGTCCTAAACCAAAGTGCATTCTCAACCTCCATACAATTTTGCTTTTTAATCTAGGACTTTTTAATCAGTGTCTTAAAATCCCCAAAACGTAAATCTATGGTATTCATAATTTACTTAAGAAGTGGTAGTAAAAAATACTGTTCATTTTGTATGAATTATTGATAGGCTAACAGAGCAATAAATATAAATGTTTTTAGACATGAGGTTGACACACATTGTTTACATGTCACTCTTTGTTTTTAATACAGTATCTCTGAAAATACCCCAAAAGTACTGTCAGATTTCAAATCCAAAAGGTTAGATGAAACTAAATAAGACCAAATTAAATATTAGTCTGCACTGTCATAATAATTACAGAGGTGCTGTAATATGATCTAAAGCAAGGAAGTCTTCTAGATAATGGTTTCTCAGCTCCGAGCCTGGGCACCCAGACTACTGCTTGTTTTTTATCCTACCTGAGAGTTATCTGCATTCACCTGGGATCCCAGGTCTAATGAGTCAATATTTAGAGGGCTAGGATGAAAACCTGCAGTACTTTGGGTCCCAAGGCCCAGGGTTGAGAAACACTGTTATAGATTAGACACAGTGCACATTCAACACATTTAAGTGCGGTGTTGCAAAAACATGAGACAGTTAGCAAGCTAGCGGCAGTTAGCAAGCTAGCGGCAGTTAGCAAGCTAGCGGCAGTTAGCAAGCTAGCGGCAGTTAGCAAGCTAGCGGCAGTTAGCAAGCTAGCGGCAGTTAGCAAGCTAGCGGCAGTTAGCAAGCTAGCGGCAGTTAGCAAGCTAGCGGCAGTTAGCAAGCTAGCGGCAGTTAGCAAGCTAGCGGC
>JACXGJ010001722.1:0-76945 GCA_016801105.1 Esox niger
TGTCCAAGAATGTCAGGGATAAGACTGCAGACCTATACAAGACAGGAATGTGCTACAAGAGCATCGCCAAGCAGCTTGGTGAGCAGGTGACAACAGCTGGTGCAATTATTCGCAAATGGAAGTAACACAAAAGAACTGTCAACCTCCCTTGGTCTGGGGCTCCATGCAAGAGCTCACCTAGAAAACAATGGGTAACACTACGCCGTGACGGACTGAAATCCTGCAGGGACCTGCAATGTTCTGCTCAGGAAAGAACATATACAGGCCTGTCTGAAATTTGAAAATGAACATCTGAATGATTGGGTGAAAGTGTTGTGGTCAGATGAGACCAAAATCAAACTCTTTGGCATCAACTCATCTCACCGTGTTTGGAGGAGGAGTAATGCTGTCTATGACCCCAAGAACACCATCCCCACCGTTAACCTTGGAGGTGGAAACATCAATTCAGGGTGGTTTTCTGCTAAGGGGACAGGACAACTTCACCGCATCAAAGGGACAATGGACGGGGCCATGTACTGCCAAATCTTGGATGAGATCCTACTTCCCCCATCCATGGCATTGAAAATGAGTCGTTGATGGGTATTCTAGCATGACAATGACCCAAAACACAAGGCCAAGACAACAAAGGAGTGGCTCAAGAAGAAGCACATTAAGGTCCTGGAGTGGCCTAGCCAGTCTCCAGAACTTGATCCCATAGAAAATCTGTGAGTTGAAGGCTTGAGTTGCCAAACGTCAGCCTCGAAACCTTAATGACTTGGAGAAGATCTGCAAAGAGGAGTGGGACAAAATCACTCCTGGGATGTGTGCAAACCTGGCTGTCAACTGCAATAAACATCTGACCTCTGAGACTGCCAACAAGGGTTTTGCCACCAAGTCATGTTTTGCAGAGGGATCAAATACTTATATCCCCCATTAAAATGCTAATAAATGTATAATAGTTTTGACATGGGTTTTTCTCCATTATTTTGTTGTGTTCACTGTTCAAATAAACCAACCATTGAATTAAAAACTGATAATTTCTTTGTCAGTGGGCAAAAGTACAAAATCAGCAGGGAATTGAATACTTTTATCCTCCACTGAACATATTATAATGGTACAGTCTTTGCTGCGATTCATATGATCCTCATGATTCACAATTAAGTGTGTAAGTGTGTATCCATTGTATTCAAAGTTACAAACATATCAAATGATCTACAGCAGGAGAAGAGAAAACACATTGCATCTGGTTGTAGCAATAAACCTAAAGGACAAATAAATTAATAGATTACTTTTTACCTAAGAGAACCAATGCCAAGTGGTATTTAGGTTTATACATAAAAATATGACTAGAGAAGGACAGAAACTGCCTTCCTCATCAGGAAACATTACAATATAAAATAGTACGTTCGAGGATTATACAGCATATAAAGACAATTTAAGTAATAAATACAGGCTGGACTGGATACATTTGTATACGTTTGCTCATTATGTTATATTGCCAGAGTCCCCAAAAGTACCATTATTACTAGCTATGGTATGGTTGCAGATTCCTTCAAAATGAAAATTATTATTAGTTATTCAGCCAGTTTGAACTTTATCAAACATGGACTAGTGATCAAGCATCGAAAATCTCAAGGCTACTGTCAAGTTCCAGAGACCATCATGTTCCTGTGTTTCTGTGTATGTAATGTTTTCAGGAGGTTCAAGGCTCAACCCAATCTCTGGGTGTGGCTACAGGTGAAAAGTTGATGAAAGATTGCAGGGAAGGTTTGTTTGAATAGTGGAGAAATCACCTTGATCAACAGCCAAACAGAATCCAGCTGACCTTCAGACAAAATGTAGTTTCAATTCACACCATATGTCACTACATTTGAGAAAGGGGGTTTAATAGTAGGAGAACATAAGAGAGAGGGAAGTAAGAAAGCCAAACTGCAGTTTTGGCTTTCTTACGTCCACAATCCACTGCTCAAAGAAGACTCAGAGAGCAGTAAAATAAAGGCCACACCTGAGTTGTTTAACACATCTAGATGTGAATACCATGAAATTAAAGCTGAAATTCTGAACTCTTGTTTCATACTCATCTTTTGATCTTAAACCCAAATGGCTTCAGTGACCAACAAAAACAACGGAATTTGACTTGCCATTCCAATACTTTTTAAGGGGACTGTATTTGTGAGATGCAGACAAAATGAAAAGATGCTAGAGGAGTGCTTGTTGCCATCTGTCAAGCATGGTGGAGACAATGTGATGGCCTAGAGGTTCTTTGATGGGGGTAAATTAGGAAATTTTTACAGTGTAAAAGGGATCTTAAAGAAGGAAGGATGTCACTCAATTTTGCGACACCACAATAATTGCCATACATTTATTATATCAATAAAACATTTTAATAATAATTATTTCAAATGTTCTCAATTACAATTTTTCCTATTCATTTTGCTAAATTTCCTATTCAAACAAATGTATTTTCATGTCCTCATGGAAAACCAGGACATTTCTAAGTTCACTGTTGTTGTTAGAAGAGAATGCAATAATTCAAGCTCGACAACTAATGTACTTGCCAATCAAGTTTCACAGCATCAAATATTGACAACACCAAACAAATATGCATTGTTAATTTAAGTTACAAACATCCACATCATTAACATTTTCAAAGTGCAAGGACATTTCCAATTCGGTATCACCAAACAACACAGAAACTCTCTTCTGATGTGACATTATGGCTGGTTTGGCACTGTATCTGTACTTTTCATTATTTATAAAAGTACTTGTGTCTGTGTGACATGGAATGTATGTTGGTCCTGATTTAAATACGCATGTACAAAGGTGTGTTGATGAGAAATGGAAGTGCATTTCATGCATATTTTAACCCTTGTAGAGTTAGATTAGGTATAAGCCATTATTAAAGACCCTCCATTTTCAATAAATTGCCTTGCGCATGAGCAGATCAAATGGTGTGTGTACATCTGTTTCTGGGTTAGAGTATCTGGTTGTGTGTGCATGTTCGCGCATTACCTTCACATGGTTGTGATGGGCCAACTCTGTTAGGGACTTTCTGGAGTACAGCACTGGGGATTTTGTAACCAGGTTGACAGGAGCAGCGGTATCCATATTTCCACTCATATGGACCCATTCCCCTAGAGTTGTAACATTCTGCGTTGGGGCCACAGACAGGAGACTGGCAATAATCTGTTCCCAGTATGAGAATGTTAAATGATTAGTACTAGATATGGTACTGATTCAAGATTATTTTGTTAGACAAACCAATTATGCTGATTTTACTTGTACACTAGACAGAAAATTGACCACCAACCAAAAGGTGCAACGTTGACAATGACACATCGAAATTCAGACTGGTATTTTTTGCTCCTGAAACACAGAAGAAAGAAATAAAAGGTTGTGTGTAGTCTGTAAATAGAAATAGAAATGTGGCATTAGGACCCCCCCCCCCTTAAAAAAACAATGGGGGAGAAAACTACTTCCCATTAGCTCACCAATTTTCCCTCTACATATGAAACACAAGTGCACCCTCTGGTGTTGATTGAAGAATGTTGCCACCGTCACCAGAAAGAGCCATCAGGACCAGTGTTGCCAGGTGGGGTGGTTTAACGCAAAATGTAGCTATCCTGAATGACAGTGTGTGTGCAATGGGCTTGGGAGGGTCGATTTACAGGGTTGTACAGAAAAAATACTGTTGAAGTATGCTTCTGTGTATGCTTTTTGTGGCAATATATACCACAATCCTTTGCACAGTAAGAGAGGAGGGTTTTCCACGATTCTCTTATCTTTTCACTTGATGATAAAGTTGTTATCGCCAACAATGTTGATAGTTATTGTACCAATGTCATTCACGTATGAAAGAAATGTTCGTCTTCAGTCTCGTTAGCAATTACTAAATTCTTATGACTATTCCAAGTATAAAAATACTTGTATTACTGGCAATTAAAATGGTCTGTGGCAAAAAACATACAGTTCAGAGATCCTATCTGTGGTGGATGTAAACTTCATAAGAAACGTTACTCAGTTTAACACAATGCTTAATGGTGTCTAGCTAAATATTCAGACTTGGCGTGATGTAAATGCACGACAAAAGGATTTAATGTTAAGCCACATTTTTATAATGATGTAGTATGTCCCAATTGCTCCCAATGCTGTTATCCTGATCAACTATGTAATAAACAGCACGCACTGCACCATCAGAGAGCTAGTTACTTTTTCCATACATGGATTTTATTTGATTAAAATCCCCATTAGCTGATGCAAATGAACATCAGCTTCTCTTCCTAGGGTCCACACAAAACACATAACAAAAAAGAAAACAAATGAAAAAAAACTATAACACAGAAAAACAAAATTTAAAATAAATATATAATGCACACTAACATCCAATTTGAGCAGCCAAGACATTTTTGTTCACTTATTTTTTTCAAATTTTTAAGATTAGCAATATCACCAGGAAAGGTGTTCCATGCAACCATAGCTCTGCACAACACTGTACATTGTTTTGAATTTGTTTTGGTTTTTGGAACTGTGTAGTTAGTTACCACTGGTGGCATGTCTTGTGGGGAATGTGTGTACTTTAGAACTAAATGTGAGCTGCATATACATACATTATTTTATGAAACAGAAGTGATGCAAGCTTGCCCATCCCCCCACATACATTTTTACTGACTGATCCAAGTGCCAGCTGTCTCGGGGTTCAAGTGTTCTGCATCACAAGGATTGACTCTGAAAGCCAAGTCCTCGACACCCACTAGTGTGCGGCAATATTTCTCCATGATATCATTGGTTCATTGAATCAGATGTGGTTGAGTACAGGTAGGAAAATCTGAAAAGCGTTTTTTGCATCAAAATAGTCTGGCATGGACAGGAAAAGCAAATCCTGGAGACGTTTTTTAATGGTAGACTCAAACTAAGGTAGTTGTTAAGGTTAGGGTCAGTTTCTGTGAGCGGAACACATCTGCACGTTTTATGCGGCTCCGTCTATCAATGATTAATTACTTCTAGTCTTCAAAAAGTTGGCATGCTGCGTAAAATGCTAATAAAAATAGAATGCAGTGAGGTGAAAATAATTTAACCCCTACCTAAAAAGACAACATATCAAACTGAAACTGAGAAATGTTATTGCTTTTGAAAAAATACAGTCCTGGAAAAAATTAAGAGATCACTGCACATTTTTCTTTCCTTTCCCAAAAAAAAAAGGAAGGTTTTGAGTGAGAAACAAAAGCATTCAATTTGCAGTGGTCTCTTAATTTGGACCCTTCTGTTCCTCCCTCAAAACCTACCTTTCCAACTTTTTTTAAAAGAAAAAAAAAAATGCAGTGGTCTCTTAATTTTTTCCAGGGCTGTAGTAAATGCCCATTTTGAATTTGATGCCAACAACACGTGTTACAAAAGTTGGAATGAGGCATATTTAAAACACTGTGTTGCATCACCTATTCTATTAACAATACTCTATAAATATTTTTTAACTGAGGAGGCCAATTAATATAGTTTTGAAAGTAGAATACATTCCCATTTTTGCTTGGTATAGGATTTCAGCTGCTCAACTGTTCAAGCCTTCCCTGAAAAAGATATTGTCTACATGGCAGCATAGGTGGCTCCAAAACTGCATATACAGTGAGGGAAAAAAGTAGCTGATCCCCTGCTGATTTTATACGTTTGCCAACTGACAGAAATTATTTCGATAATAATTTCAATAGGAGGTTTTTTTAAACAGTGAGAGACAGAATAGAAACAAAAATATCCAAAAAAACACATCATGAATTGATTTGCATTTTAATGAGGGAAATAAGTATTTGATCCCCTCACAATCAGAACAATTTCTGGCTTCCAGGTGTATTTTATACAGGTATCAAGCTTAGATTAGGAGCACACTCTAAAAGAGAGTGCTTCTAATCTCAGCTTGTTACCTGTATTAAAGATACCTGTCCATAGAAGCAATCAATCAATCAGATTCCAAACTCTCCACCAATTGCCAAGACCAAAGAGCAATCAAAGGACTTCAGGGACAAGATTGTAGACATACACAAGGCTGGAATGGGCTACAAGACCATCGCCAAGCAGCTTGGTGAGAAGGTGACAACAGTTGGTGTGATTAATAGCAAATGGAAGAAACACAAATGAACTGTCACCAAGATCTCACCTTCTGGAGTTGCAATTGATCATGAGAACAGTGAGGAATCAGCCCAGAACTACAAAGAAGGATCTTGTCAATGATCTCATGGCAGCTGGAACCATAGTCACCAAGAAAACAATTGGTAACACATTACGCCGTGATGGACTGAAATCCTGCAGTGCCCGCAAGGTCCCCCTGCTCAAGAAAGCACATGTACAGGCCCTTCTGAAGATTGCCAATGAACATCTGAATGATTCAGAAGAGAACTGGGTGAAAGTGTTGGTCAGATGAGACCAAAATCAACTCAACCCGCCGTGTTTGGAGAAGGAGGAATGCAGTCTATGACCCCAAGAACACCATCCCCACCATCAAACATGGAGTTGGAAACATTATGCTTTCGGGGTGTTTTTCTGCTAAGGGGACAGGACAACTTCACCGCAAAGGAATAATGGACGGGACCATGTACCGTCAAGAAACACATTAAGGTCCTGGAGTGGCCTTGCCAGTCTCCAGAGCTTAATCCCATCGAAAATCAATGGATGGATCTGAAGTTTCGAGTTGCCAACCATCTGCATCATAACCTTATAGACTTGTAGAAAATCTGCAAAGAGGAGTGGGACAAAATCTCTCCTGAGATGTGTGCAAACTTGGTGGCCAACTACAAGAAACGTCTCACTTCTGTGATTGCCACAAGGGTTTTGCCATTAAGTACTAATGTTTTGCAGAGAGATGGAATACTTATTTCCCTAATTAAAATGCACATTTATCTGGATTTTTGTTGTTAATCTGTCTCTAATTTTTCAAATAAACCTGTCATTAAAATAATAGACGGAACATTAATTTGTCAGTAGGCAAACATACAAAATCAAGAGGGGATCAAATACTTTTTTCCCTCACTGTATCATTCAGCATTAATGGTGCCTCAACTGTGATGCAAGTCACCTATGCCATGTGCATTATCGCAACCCCATACCATCACGGATGCTGGTTTTGAACTGCACCTATAACAAGCAGGATGGTCCCTCTCCTTTAGAAACTGAGAAATGATCAGTATATATTTTCAGGAAACAATAACATTTCTCAGTTTCAACATTTGATATTAGATTAGATTCAATTTTATTGTCATTGAACAGTACAAGTGCAGAACAACAAAATGCAGTTAACATTTAATCAGATGTACAAATAGAAGAGAGCAGAAAATGTATAAGTATTAAGTATAATGTAGGCTACAAGTGGGATATATAGATGCGTAATAAAGGAAAATGCAAGTACAAATGACTATTTTAAATGTGCAAAAAAAGCTAATTGAAGGTAGCATGGCAACTGAAATACAGGGATAGCTGCAATGAGGTTCAATGAGAGTAGTGCAACAAGTTCCCTGAGAGGCAGTACTAAACGTTGGGTGGGTAGGTTTGGTTTGTGTTGGGTACATAGTTTAGCAGGGTTACAGGAGTTTGCAGACATCGCTTGCACTGGAGGTCTACGATGGTTGGGACATCATTGCATTTGGTTTGTCTTAAACTTTTACACAGTATCCCAAGCTTTTTTTAAACAGGGTTTTACACTGAAGTATGCCAAAGTTAATTGTCCGTGTAGCCAAGCAAGATAAAGGACAGTGTGGCTCAATATTAGATCATATATAGATCCAACATGAATAAATGTAGAGTCTTTTTTATAAACCTTCAATATGTGTATTCCTTTATGGTTTCATTAGGGCGGACCATTAGGATGCTAAGTTTTCTGAGTTCTGTGCTGGTCGGGACATTTTAGCAGCTGGTAAATGCCCCCTAAACATTTTAAATGCATTGTTGTGGGAGAAGATATTGCATTTTACACTAAATATGTTGTATTGATAATAAAGGTTTTTGCATACATAACATATCTTACTGAATGGTGTAACCTCAATTTGCTGGGGATTCATGTCACAAACACTCACATTCTTATAGGCTACAAATCACATTTAAGAAGGATATTTACTGTTGTTACCATAGTTTGAATTTACTTTGTTGGAGTCTAATATCTTTTTTACTATCCAGGTATTTTTATCCAGGCCGTCTATAATGTACAATTACAGAAAGAGAATGCATTCATTATCATATCATTTTAACATTTTAAATTAATCATAAGATTTATTTTGTTATGATTTTAATCTCTGCATTTCTTTTTTCTTCTGTAATTCTATTAATTTTTTTCTTTACCCTTGAACTGTATTGCTTGTCAATAGCTACAGTACACTGGAGTGGTACAACATGTAGCTGGATTCTTTTACCAGCTAAACTGTCCAAAAGGGCTGAGAAGTTGTCAAATCCAGTGGACAAAGTCAGTCAATTTGCCACACCATGTAGGAATCTATGCATCAGGCCAGATGCCATTGATGACATTTCATTTATTATTAAATAAGAGCAACAGAAATTGTGTAGTTCTGTAACATTAGACAATTTTGGTATTTTATTTTACAGCTCATACAGAATACAATATCACAACAAATCGTTTTACTAAACGTTTGTAGTCAGTTACTTTGTTGTGATATGAATGGGCAACTATACAGATTACTTGCTATACACTGTTGTGGGGACTCACCCTTGATATGCCTGGGCCATGAAGCAGATGGTATGAGTTGCATCAGCCTCGTATCTAGTGGGCTTCCAAGTGATGACTCTCAATCCAGCCGACCCTACGTAGTCACTAATCCCACCAGGACCGCTAATCAACAGTTGATTAATGCTGAAAAAGAACGGAGACCAGGACTGTATTAGGTACGGTGTCTGTTTGTGTGTTTGTGTGTGCACGTCTCCTCAATGTCTCTTACATTGACTTAGTGGCGGTAGGTTTGACAAATATTTTCAGCCTCTGTTCGGCTATGGCACTGATTACTTTTCCATGAACAGGTGTTGGGGATTCAAACTTGGGCAGGTACACTCCCTCTGTGCAATCAGCGATGGAGGGATCGACTGGAGTTCAAACAAAAAGAAACTAATAATGAAAAATTACAAATAAAAATAATATTTCTAATATATATGTATTTTTTTAAATAATATACTGTTATATCAATGCAATCAGTAGACAGTGTAAATGGGTACCTCTTAATAAGAACTGTATTGGTAGCATGCTCAGTGAATCAGTGTATGCCCGTTTGTGGGATATTGTGTTATCAGAATAGGTGAGGTCTATGTTCTTCACAGGTGCATCCTCCACCATCAAGTGGATTGCGTGTTCGGCAGATGAGTATTTTATATAACTTAGAGTGCATGCAGCCTACAGGACAAAAATACACAAATTATTTATGAAAAGATGATTAAACGTTACAACAGGACCTAAAAAAACAATCATAGTATAAGGTGGATAGTTTATGTTGCTAACAACATTAACTCTGTTTCCTGCTTTCTTACCTCAAGTGAAGTTAAACTAACTTAAAATATTAATATAAGCTCAACAGAAATATTGCATGGAAAACAGAAAAAACACCACAATAAATGTATACCCTTCATTTTCACATTGTATGGTAAAAAAACTGCCATTAACTGAAAGCTTACATGACCCTTTAAGGCCTCATGGTTTATCCATATACAGTATTTACATAAGAATTTTGACAGTGACAAAAGTTTGGTTCATTTGGCTCTAAGCTCCAGCACATTGAAATTAGACAAAGACTAGGAGGTTTAAGTGCTGTCTGTCAGCTTTAATATAAGAGCATTTACATCCATAAATAGTGAACTAAGTATCAAAGCCTGTTTCATAGATTTTTTTTAATTACTTGGATACCCATTTTTCTATGGGACCAAAAGTAATTCAATAAATTAACATAAATTCAGCAAAACTCAAGTAGAACATTTTTCATGACAGTAAAGGAAGACTAAAGGTCTAAACTACTTCATACAGAGGATGCCATTTAGAAACTAGCCTTACTTGATTTAATACAAAACCAGGTAGAGGAGTGCAGCCACCGAAAGTGCATCCCAACGCACTCTGTGATGTCCACTGACAGGTGACCTGGTCCCCATCTGCATCAAATGGCTTCAGGTTGTAGGTTTTGGGGCAATTTTTAGGGACACTGAAGAAATGTTGGAGGTAGAGAAAAAGGTTACAGTGCATTGAAAGAAGTTCAAAATAAGTGTGAGGGACATACCAGGGAATGGAATGACGGGTTTATGAGAATTCTAATAATGGATCTGCCCTCCAGGATGACTCATATGACTCGTACAATAAAAAGAGGAAAGAAATGTGATGCAGAATGAAAAAACCCAATTGCATTTTGAAAAAACATGCATGTTTCATGACAACTAAAAGTAAATGAAAACTAGTTATTAAGAAAAGATCTGTGTCCAGTGGGCCACATTTGGAATACAGACCGAATGTTCTGGTTAACTTACCGCATGACAGGAATGATGGCAGTCTGTGGAGACTTGTTAGGTTTCCCAGTATCAGATCTAATGCCGAGGTCCACTCTGGCTTTTACATCTACTTTGGCATTTTCCCATGTATACCAACAACAGTCAGTATAGCTGCAACAGCAAAGGAGACAAGGCATTTGGTGTTTTTGTCAATCACCAAATTTGTCTTAAGAGGTTATCATCAGTGCTTCATTGAAACAGATGTCTGTGTTGATTTTGGGTGCTAATACCATTTGCTGAAGAAACACTGCCAGTAATTAGATCCAGTGAGTTACTGTACAGAATGTGCATGTAAACTGTAGTAACAGATGTGGTCAAAAGTCTGCATACCCTTGGATAATTGGTAATATATGAACCATTTGTAAAGAAAACAGAAGTGAACAGGCAAAACACAGATTTAATTTCACATGGGACATTCAACTGTAGTTTATAACAGAATGGCACAATCATAAAACAAAAGATGGCAACATAGAAAAAAAATAACTGAGCCCTGTTCAAAGTCTGTATACTCTTAGTCCCTAATACTGTGTATTACCCCATTTAACATCAATGACAGCGCGCAGTCTTTTGTAATACAGTGGATATAAAACATCTACACACCCGTGTTAAAATGCCCGGTTTTTGTGATGTAAAAGAATGAGACAAAGACAAATAATGTCAGAACTTTTTCCACTTTTAATGTGACCTATTATGTGAACAATTCAATTGAAAAACAAACTGATATTCTATGAGAAAAAGTGAAAAATAAAACTTACAATAACCTGGTTGCATAAGTGTGCACACCCTCTTATAACGGGGAATGTGGCTGTAAGCTGGAACCGGGGCCTTAGTCAGGGTAGAGGGAATTATGAACAGTTCCAAATACCAGGCAATTTTGGCACAAAACCTTCAGGCGTCCGGTAGAAAGCTGAAGACCTTTCAGCATGAAAACAATCCAAAACACACATCCAAATCCACAAAAGCATGGCTCCACCAGAAGAAGATTAACATTTTGGAAAGGTCTGGCCAGAGCCCAGACCTGAATCCAATTGAACATCTGTGGGGTGATCTGAAGAGGGCTGTGCACAGGAGATGTTCTTGCAATCTGACAGATTTGAAGCGCTTTTGCAAAGAGTGGGCAAATATAGTTTACTAAAAAACACTGCAATAAAATCAAAAGGTGCTTCAACATATTAGTTTACTGGTGTGCATACTTATGCAACTAGGGTATTGAGAATTTTAATTTTAAATGTTTCCCCCTCAAAGATTTCAATTTGATTTTCAATTGAATTGTTCACATTATAGGTCACATTAAACGTGGAAAAAGTTCTGACATTATTAATATTTGTCTATTTTTACATCATAAACACCTGGCATTTTAACAGGGGTGTATAGACTTTTTATATTCACTGTAGTTGTCTATGAGGCCCCAAATTCTTGCAGGTGGTATAATGGCCCATTCGTCTTGGCAAAATGCCTCCAGGTCAGTCTTGCATGAAAGTTGTTGCTCGTCTTGCATGAACCGCACGTCTGAGATCTCTTCAGAGTGGCTTGATGATATTAAGGTCAGGAGACTGTGATGGCCACTCCAGAACCTTAAAGTTTTTCTGCTGTAACCACTGGAGGGCCAACTTGGCCTTGTGCTTAGTGTCATTATTGTCCTGGAAAGTCCAAGAGCGTCCCATGCGCAGCTTTCGTGCAGAAGAATGCAAATTGTCTGCCAGCATATTCTGATAACATACTGCATTAATCTTGCTATAGATATTCACAAGATTCCCAGTGCCTTTAGAGCTCACCCCCAAAACATCAGTGTGTCACCACCATGCTTCACAGTGGGGATGGTATTCTGTTCACTACAGGCCTTGTTGACCCCTCTCCAAACATAGCGCTTAATGTTGTGACCATAAAGCTCTATGTTGGTCTTGTCACTCCAAATTGCAGTGTGCCAGAAGCTATGAGGCGTGTCAAGGTGTTGTCTGGCATATTGTAACCGGGCTTTTTTGAAGCATTGGTGCAGTAAAGACTACTTTCTGGCAACCCAACCATGCAGCTTATTTTTGTTCAATTATCGTCAAATTGTGCTCCTTGAAACAACTGCATTGTCTTTTTCCAGAGCAGTCTGTATTCCTCTTGAGGTAAGCTGTTAGTTATTGTATCCCCAAAAATTATTCTGGCAGTTTGGGCTAAAATGTTTCTTTACCGTGCTTTGGTATCAAGAGATCCCTGATTTTGCACATCCTAATAAGTGATTGAACAGTACTGGCTGGCTTTTGCAAGGCTTTGGATCTTTTTACGTCCTTTACCATCTTTATTAAGTTTCCTTACCTTGTTACTCAGGTCTTTCAACAGTTATTTTCTGCTCCCCATGGCTCAGTACCTAGCCTGCTCAGTGCATCCACATGCGAGTTAACAAACTCATTGACTCATTATACACAGACACTATTTGCAATTTAAAAAGCCACAGTTGTGGGAAATTAACTTTTCATTGACATTTTAACCTGTGTGTGTCACCTTGTTTGTGTAACAAGCTTAAACATTCCTGGGTATGTAAACTTTTGATCAGGGCCATTTGGGTAATTTCTGTTATCCTTACAATTTAAAAAGGAGGCAAACAACTATGTGATAATAAATGGCTTCAAATGATCACTATCCATGAATAAAAGTCAAAATGTCATAATTTCTGCCAGCAAACTATGCAACATTATGAGCACAGCTGCATCATAAATGCATACCATAAATACAAAACCTACATACATAACAACAGAGGCGTTTCTGGGCAATCTGGCATGCTAGGTGAGATCTCTAAAAGTTGCCTGCCCCAAAAAATAAAGCAAATTTCAGGGGTAATAAAACTTCTTAATTTTACTTTTATGAACACAAAATAAATACAAGTGCGATAGCAGGTGTACAATAAATGTTAACAATTAAGGAGAATCAACATAGTGTGCCATTAAAAAATACAAATAAAGACAAAATCAAAACAATATTTACTCATGTGCAATCAAATATGTAATGACAGGTGCATGAACTGCGTAAACAAAAAAGACAATCAAAATCACATTCTGTGTGCTATTACAGCAGATGAAGGGCAGTTTCTGTCTTAAATCTGGACACGGCTCGATTTACTTGGTGTAAAACTATCAGTGATATTGTCATAGGATGTCTTCCTGGACATGTCTCTGTTGATGCTCATCTATGTTAGCTAGCTTAGTGCGCTAAATTTCAATTAGCTTAAACCAGAGATAGATGCTTTAAAAATTGTCCATAAAAACATACCACTATTTAAAAATCATACAACGTGATTTTCTGGATTTTTGTTTTAGATTCCGTCTCTCATGACAGACCTCTACATGCTTTGTAAGTAGGAAAACCTGCAAAATCAGCAGTGTATCAAATACTTGTTCTCCCCACTGTAAATAAATACATATTGTTTTATAATATTTTTTTAAGGGCGGGGGCTCCCAATCGGCACCTCGCATGCAGGTGGTGCCCTAGGTGAACACCTAGGTTGTCTATACCTAGAAACGCCTCTGCATACAGACACACACACATTTTCCTTCATTTAAAACATATTGACATCTGAGGTTGGGGGCAATGCCAGTGCAGACTGATTCAATGTATGTCTTTGCCAATGTATGTTATTATTTGATGAAATCATCAAATAATAACATACATGTCTGTTGACCTGTGAACGATTGAAATGTCTGTTGACCTGTGAACTACTGATTATTATGCAAAAGAAGTCTAGTAATTGAATGTAGTAACAAACCTTAAAATGAAAGGATGGTTGCCAGGTTGGATTCTGGTCTCCAAAACCTCTGTCTGACACCAATCATCAATGGTGTCATATTGTGTGTCCAATCTAGTTGTGGTGTAAGTACTGGACCCACAGTGTGCTCCTGAACAGCTCATTAAGTGAACTCTACAGCCCTCCTTGTAGGCCCAACTGTAACGAAACCCAACCTGCCATGAAGGAAGATGTAGAAGAGATAAAGCAGTTTATTTTCGTGACAGGATGAAAGTTTTCTAATAGTAAGGAAAACGTATACTTCAAGTAAATTATATGTTGGATATATATAGTTTAACGAGTGACAGTTAAGGACCTTATATATTTTAGCTTAAACGTGCTCAGACCCCACAAATCAGTTTAGCATCAACACCCCCAACAGAAACAACCGGCAGCATCCAGAAGATTCCTAAGGCCACCAGCTGGGCCAAACCCATTCCTGCACACATGACTCCTATTGGGACTTTGGGGAGGTATTTGAGGGTTCCAAGGAAACCACTCAGGGTGGAGGCCAGTACAAGCAAAGAGAAGGAAGATGGACCGAAGAAGACTGGAAAATGGAGGGTGCCGACATTTACGACTAAATTTACGACCATCAGCCCCGATTCCTTGAAAACCCTCATCAGGAGGCCGCACCAGGACTGATGCTGCCTCCCCAAAACCATGATTTGACATTTGATTGGTTTTGATGATGGTTTTGATTTCTCACTTTACCCTTCTCTTTTTGTTAAAAGATGTCCACCAGGGCACTAAACACAGTATCTGCATCCGTTCTGTGCCCTGTTACAATAAATATGTAGTGCCTTGCAAAAGTATTCAAACTCCTGACTAATTCTCTATTAGTACTAAATTACACATAGTCCACTGACATTTAGTTATGTTAAATAATATATTGTGAATTGATTGTTTGTTGGTAAATATTTGCAAAGATAAATAAGTTTTCTACTCCAATATTTCAGTGTTTAGTGCCATGTTTTGCTGCAATAAAAATCTTTAAGTATTTTAGGAGTGAATCTGTACCAGCTTTGCACACAGAGTTGGAATGCTTTGGGAAAATATTCATCATAAATTTGTTCCAGGTTGTTTAGCTTTGTTCTCAGATTTTCACTGGGAGCGAAATCGACACTGACTGGGGCACTCTAGGACATGAAACTTTTTCTCCTTAAGCCACTCCTATTGCTTTGGCTTTTGTTCAGCATCACTGACCTGCTGACACATGAATTACCTCCAAAGCTTCATTTTACAGCTTTTATGTTCACTCATGTTTTCTGGCAAACTACAGATGTGCCTTCTTACCTTTTTGAGTAATGACTTCATTTCTCCCATACTGGCCAGTGTAATGTATATGCTTAACTAACACACTATTACTCTAGCCGCAGCAACTAAATTCTAGAGGCCCTTCAAAGTGATTGTTGGCCTATACGTGTTTTTCTTGCAAGTCTTTTATTGACTGAGCATTGGGTTTTAACGGATTCCTTCACTTTGCAGTGCCTGGGTGGTGATGCTTCCACTTCCTAATTATTGATCCAACTGCACTCACTTACTCCAAATACTTGGATATTAATGAAGTCCTTTTCCTAATCTATGCATTTGTATGATTTTATGACTATCTTCTGTAGAATGATCTTTGATCTTCTTTTTTCTAAAGCTTCACAGTCTGACCAATATCCCTTAAACCAGGGGTGTCAAACCGGTTCCACGGAGGGCCGAGTGTCTGCAGGTTTTAGTTTTTTCCTATAAATTGGTTCCCAGTTCAGACCTAAACAACCAGGTGAGGGTAGAAACTACCCAATGAGAGACCTAATTAATCAATCAAGTATAAGGTGAGAGCAAAAACCTGCAGACACTCGGCCCTCCATGGAACCGGTTTGACACCCCTGCCTTAAACAGTTTGTTTTTATTCAGAAATATGACAGAAACTTTAATGGTTCACAAGTGAAGATCGATGGTAAAAAAGATGCCCTAATAAGAGCAATTTATTTTATCTGTGTAAATTAGGAGCTTCCACAGCAGAAGGTTTATGTACTTTTTTGGACAGGTATTTCCCATCATAAAATCAATTTCAATTTTGGGTTTCAGTGTTTTAAAATAAAATATCAAACATAAAGCAATATAAATGTATTGTTTGTATTTCTGTAATATTACAGACTTGGTCAGGGGTCTGACTTCATTTGCAAGGCACTGTTTATATAGTAAAACACTTGATTATTAAGTAGTTCCTGTTGTACCCCTTCTTGAATGTTTTTATTGCATTTAAACTACATTAATAGTATACAGTGATGTGATTTTTACACCATATTGCTAACCACTGACTGTCCGCATTATAGCTTTTACAGATTAGGCCTGCTATTACAAATAAGTAAGAACAAATTATACAAGACATAAAACACATATCCTCTCAGATAACAGGAAGACCCGGCACCTTGTACCCAGCAGGCAAGATATTGATGTTCTACAGTCAGTAAACACAGCTCTCACTCCACTTATTAAATGTACGGATGTTTTGTCATGAGAGGAGTATGTAAGTGTGTCATTTGTAATGCCTGTTCTGTATATCATTGACTCAAGTTTCTTGGCTGTTGATCAGCCAAGCATTGTTGCCTACATGAAAACTAAATAAGCAGACCCAAACACAATTGCGGGACATGACCTGTTTTCTGGACTGAAGTTTTAAAATCAAGTACATTGCGGCTGACCATGACCCCACAATAAAGGCCAGAGTCATGTCAGAAATGTTGTCAGCAGCAGCACCCTAGGAGACAATCACAGCAGACCCAGGACCCCAAGAAGCAGGTGCGCCAGAGGGAAAATGGCCCAGAAAAACATTGGTAAGCTTCGTTTTGGAGAGTGCTACAAATGCTCCCAATTTGTAGTTTTATTTATATCCAGAAACAATAGATGGAAAACCATTTTATTTTCAGTAATGATTATACATATACATTCAGTTAATACATTCTATTCCAGTACACATTTTTAATAATGTTGATTGTGCATTGATCTCTGAATTTTTTTGTTAAACTGATTATGTTCGCAAATGTTATAACTGCAATGAAAAATAGCTCAATAATTCACAGACGTTTATCATATTTAACCTTTTTGCGGATATATTGTGATCAAGGTTTATGTGGTCACTTATAACAATATTTATTTTTGGTGATTTCATACAGAACTAGCCTGTCTGTTGTTGCAATAAGATAGACTTCAGTAATGGAGGCAAACATTTTAAATGGCTCAAATCATTTGTAAAACTAGAAAGGGGAAACATTTTGGTTTTTCCTTGCCAGTGACTTGAGAGTTGGTAAGCTGATGACAGCCTTTACAACAGTGTAATGGGCTTAGTTGTTTCAAAGTTAATTTGTGTTTTATTTATATATTATCTGTAGCTTTCAAATGTTAAACCCTGTTGATTTGCATTGTCCTCTGTACTTTTACTGTTAAATACACTTTATTTAGTTAGCCGAATATCTTAACTGCATTGGACAATGGCACAATTGTACTCAGCCTTTTTAACACAGTCATTGCAATATACAGCTCTGGAGAAACTTAAGAGATCACTCCTAATGTTCCTTTAATCAACATCTCTACATGTATGGCAGACATTCCATTCCAGTGTCTGTTAAATTCCAACACAGGCACACCTCATTCTACTTAATGAGGTACTGATTAGGTGATTACCTGAGCCAAATCCAATTTAACAAGAAGAAGCATAAAACCACTGCCGTGGTCATCACGATCCTCTTGTAATAGAACTAGCTGGAAGGATACAACAGTGCAAGTACTACCTCAAAGGAAATTTGAATAAAAATAACTATTCAGCATGACAAAAGAGTTGAAAAGAAAATATTTGATTGAGGAAAAGAAGGGTTCAATTCTGGCTTTAGTGGCAGAGGGATACAGTGAGTGTCAGGTTGCTTCCATCCTGAAAATTTCAAAGACGGCGTTTCATAAGAACAAGGTCAAGCAACAGACACTGGGGACAACAAAGCTACAGACTGGCAAATGGCAATATAGACTGTCCACTGATGGGATGTCAACTCATTCAAATGTCACTCAACAACCATAGTATGAGATCAAGTGACCTACAAAAAGAATGGCAAACAGCAGCTGAGGTGAAGTGGAGTATATTCATCTTCTCTGATGAGTCACATTTTCAGCTTTTCCCAACACCTGGTTGTCTAATGGTTAGACAGAGACCTGGAGAGGCCTAAAAGGCACAGTGTCTCGCACCCACTGTGTAATTTGGTTGAGGATCAGTGATGATCTGGGGATGCTTCAGCAAGGCTGCAATCAGGCAGATTCGTCTTTGTGAAGGATGCATAAATAATGCCAAGTAAAAGATCATCCCGGAAGAACACCTGCTTCCTTCTGCTCTGACAATGATCCCCAACTCCTGAGAAATTTTTTTTTTCAGGAGGACAATGCTCCATTACACAACTAAGTCAATTGAGGTGTGGATGGAGGACCACCAGATTAAGACCCTGTCATGGTCAGCCCAATCTCCAGACCTGAACCCCATTGAAAACCTCTGAAATTTGATCACAAGGAAGATCACAAGGTCACAAGCCATCAGACATAGCCAAGCTACTTGAATTTATGTGCCAGGAGTGGCATAAAATCACCCAGCAGCAATGTGACAGACTGGTAGAGAGCATGTGAAGACGCATGAAAGTGATAAAACATCTGGGTTATTCCACTAAATATTGATTTCTGAACTCTTCCTAAGCTAAAACATTCATATTTTGTTGTTGAAAAACAACTACAAAATATTTGAGGTCTGAAAACAATGCATCAACAAATAAATACTCTAAATAACAATATTTCTATTTGGAATGTGGGAGTAGTTTTGTCAGCACATATGCAAGAATTTTTTACAGAGCTGTATATTGTTAGAGGAAACTGGGTCAACTCTTCGCAATACTGATTTTTGTTGATATCATCCAGCCCTAGTGGCCAGCAACGAGTCCAGATCTAAATCCCATATAAAACCTATTGAGAGATCTGATAAATCAGTTGAGATGCACCCAAAGAGTAGACTCTTTTTGTCCGGAAAATATACAATACATAGTTTACATACTTTAGTGTATAGTAAGTGTATAGGTACCCTCACTTACTCTGAGGCTTTTGCCGGTGATAAAGTATACAACACTAGCGCAGAGCTGCTTATGCCAATACTGGGCCACCAAAATCCTTATTTTCTTTTTGTCTCATGCTTCTAATCAGGGACTAATTATTTTCCTGGACTAAACACTTATAGAGGCCATTACCTATACAGCGTAACCACTGCATCACTGACCTTGAGGAGGTACACTGAGTACAGCTTGAGTAAATGACCATGATCTCCCTGGGGAGATGTATCTCAGGAAGGGGGAGTGAGATAAAGAAGCATATCAGGTAGTGGGTAATTGGGGGTCAAATATAGTTTTTATTTATCTAGACTGTTATCAGATAACCTCCGCATCAGAAGAAAATGGTTGACATTGTCAAAAGGTTTTGAAAAATGAATATATAAGGCAGCAAATATATTTGTTTTCTAGCAAATTCACTGTTGTTTGTTACTGAAGGCTGTCATAAACAGCTTGCTGGGTGCGAGAGTGGACTTACTTAGGCAAAAATGGCAGATAAATTTAGAAACACCACTTAACTTTTATTGTGTACTATTGAAATCCCTGTTCCAGAAAATGTGTTTAAAAGAAATTGACAACATTTATTCTGCTGAGAATGATTTCAGCAAATAAATCCCCATCTGCTTCTAACAAAATGATCTCTGAAATACAGCATATGAAAAAAATCTGCCCAGCTTTAAATGACAATAAGCATATAAATACTTCCTAATGCCTTCATATTCACTACATACATTTGTTACAAAGCATCAATAGCTGTAGGGCATGCTTCATAAAGTGATCATAAACATGCCAATGTCAAATATGATGTAAACATGTGCTTAATGATAGGTTGCATAAGCACTGCTAAGCAAAGGCTTTATAAATTGTGTTCAATTGAGGCTTCACAAGCTTTTGATAAAATGTTATCGCAATGGTAGGATAGTGGGTAATGTATGAAACTACAACTGTATATCATTTTGGAAGAAAAATACTCAGAGAAATGCTACACTATATGACAAAAAGCATGAGGACACCAAAAATAAATATTGCCCCACCCATTGCTCACAATATCATAAAATCCAGCACATATCTATGAAATCTCCATAGACAAACACATTGTTAAACACACAGCCACTGGAATCTGGAGCAGTGAAAACATGCTCCAGACTCTAGACTAATGAATCACACATCACTATCTGGTAGACTGATGGACAAATCTGGGTGCTGTGGATGCCAGGAGAATGCTAGCTACCGGAAGTTTGATGGAGGAGGCATAATAGCCTCGGGCTGTGTTTCAGGGTTTGGGCTTCATGACGAAACCAAAGAGAGATAACATATCATTTTCTGAAGTTTAAGTAATTTAGTAGACACTACTTACAGCAGTGACTATACACTACACCATACTTTTTCATATTGGACATTTGTGGCACACTCCACCAACTGAAATGCACAGAATCATTTCATAATTTGAGTATGATCCACTTGGTCAAAAAGAATAAGAAAAGGAACCCGGCAAAGTTTCATACGTGGCAGTTTTTTTCGCATTATTTGAGGTCTGAAAACAATGCACATATTTTTGGTTATTTTGACCAGTTATTTTCTACAACATATCTAAATGACAATATTTTTACTTGGAATTTGGGAGTAATTTTGTCAGTAGTTTATAGAAGAAAACAAACATTTTTATTTTACACAAACACATACCTATGAATAGTAAAACCACAAATGGCCAATTAGCTGTTGAAACAGCCAGTGGCAAAAGAGGATTTGTTCAGGGTAGACACAAGGCTGTACTAACAACCATCAAATGTAAGGCTCTGTGGAGTAGTGATTAATGACACAGCCTTCCACGGGGGTGACCTGGGTTTGAATCTCGAGATGGCAACACTTACTGTTGTGGGACGGCTAAACAAGGCCTGCCTGGTTTCTTGTTTTTCGAGACTGAAGAGGAAGTTTTCCATGCCAGACAAAGTTGCAATATAACTGTATACAGTTTTAGTTAAGGATCACTATAACGTAACTGCTGTATGTTGTAGCCAGCAAATGTGTTTGTCTATCCTGACCCACAACGCATTTACGGATGCGTACTTAAAAAATCCACCAGAATAAGTCACAATATAACCGTTTTATTTCAGACTTACTATAATGTAGAGACTGATGTTTTTGCCAGCAAAGTTTACATCAATATGAAATAATTCATAATGCATACTCCTTATTGCCTGTGAAGAGACCCGAACAGGGGACCTATAGTTTGCAAGTCACCTTCGCTAACCACTACACCATTTAACAAGGGGTACTCAGTCAGTCAGTAAAAGGCATTTGCTCTTCTTAGCCAGGTCCAGCAAAAATGATAATCTCCAGATGACATAACACTGCTTTACGCTGTGGTAGCCATGCTCTTTGACTGTGTCTTGAATTCTATATTCATCACTGATAATGTCACCAGCAAAGCACCCCCGTACCAATTATAGCTACTTCTCCATGCCTAACAGTGGGAGCCACATGTGCGGAAATCATCCGTCCAACCAGGGCCCGGTTTCCCAAAGCAATAAAATGATCGGAAGAGGCACGTAGGTGCCCAGTTATATAGTCAGTGCGTTTCCCAAAAACATTGTTATTTAAGCTTCTTGTAACATTGCTCGATAATTAACGAGTGCTCCGGACCTCTCGTCAGTCCATCAATCTTGACAGGCACTTTACTGTTCTTGTGAATTAGCGTTTTCGTCAACATGTGTGGAGTGATCGCAAACAGTTACTATTAATTTATCAAAACAGTTTTGATTCAGACTAATTTATTTAGGCTAGAGAAATTATATAAGTCCATGAGTGGATGTGAATGTAATTGAATGGAATGGTCAACTGAGAATAAAGAAAAGCTTTATTAAGAAAAAGTGTTCAAAATCATCTTTCACGTGTCTGAACAACCACATTGAAGGCTAATGGTAGGCTACGGTCTTACATAGATAGGCACTGGTGCCTCTACCATGTCAAGAAGAACATAGATTTATTCAGCTCTAATAACTTGTTTTCTCTTGTGTTACATTTTTATTTCAAGCAATTAGAAATAATTTTTCCAACTATGCTTTATATTCTCACTTAACCAATTATGTGTTGATTGCTATGTGCACTGGTGCCTCCAAGGGGTGGCCAGGGGCGGCCATGGCCACCCTGATCCAATCGCTAGCCCCCCTAAGTGCAAACACCTCGCAGGTCACATATGCATAATATGCTACTAAGTATGCATAATATGCTTGTGATATTTTACATTAGGTACTATTCATTTAAAAGTGCATTTGGTAGGATTAGTTCATAGAAAATGTGACTGGTAGCCACAATTAAGCCAAACCTGTTCCAGCCAATCATTGGCCAATTGCGTTTGGTGCCCGGGAAAAGGAGCTTAGAAAAAAAATCCTCACCAGACGGAAAAATTGGTGAAGCGGTTTCTCACATTTTAATAATATTTAAAACGTTAGTGCAGCGTTAAATAGTGAACACAATTAATAATTATTATATAATAGTTACTGTGAAAGAAAATAACAAATTCATAGCCAGGCTGGCAATACTTGGTTCAGCAATCTGTCCAGCCTGTATATTTTCAACTATTATGAATAATATACATTATTGATTATGATTATAAATTGTCTAACACATGTATCTACAGATACATACCACATTGAAATAGGATTGTTGTGGAACTCAAAATGTTAACTGTCCCATATTATTCTATGCACATCAGATTATTAGTAACCTTAAACTATTGTACTTTATAAAATTAGTAACTTCTTAAGTATATCAATATGCGATTCCTTAACTCATACTGTTACTGTTTTCAACTAGCCTATATAATATGACAGTGTAATACAATTCCTGAATTTTAGATATCGCTTTTAGTTTTGGTGTGCCATCCCAAGATTTTCAGTGATCCCATCTGGCCACCTCAATGGAAAATGTTTGGGGGCACCGCTGGGTATTAGACTTAGTATTATAGAAATGAAGCGATCTATGTACTAGAGGAACTGGTCATTTGATGTCTTGGTTGATTTCCGGTGATTGGCTGAAGTGCATCCCATTGATTTGATATACTGTTTTGTCCACACTAAGTTTTACTACTTCTTTAACTTTTATATTTTCCTATTGCCTAAGTAGTGATGGAATACATAGCCAGCTATGTTATATGCTTCTGATAAGTAATCAAGATTTATTGACATACACTAGGTTATACTTTAAAAGCATATTCATGTCCGAATTCAATTCCAAACACCACACATGGCATAATTCCATTCTAAATGGCCATAACGTAGAAATTACAATCTAATTTATACAGAGCAACCCATGTGGCGGTTTGGGCCGTAACAATTTTGTAACAAATCAATCTTAAGGCTACTTACATCGTTAAACGATTGTAAGTCCTATGTTATCGGGAAACTGGGCCCAGGCTGCTTTCCGCCAAGACACGGCAGTTGGAACCAGAGATCTCACATTTGGCCTTATCAGAGCGAAGGACAGGTTTCCATTTGCTTGTATGAGCTGTTTTTGTCCTAATATGGACTACTACAGTGCACACATAATAATTGTTTTCTGTATAGCAACCCTACGTTCTCACTACACAACTTGTCTCAAATACATTATGCAAAAAATGAATTCCATAAATCAACTAACAAGGCACACCTGTCAGTGTGTCATGAGTAAGTCACCTGGAAATGTTTTCCAGGTGACTTACTCATGGAGCGGGTTGAAAATGCAAAAGAGTGTGCAAAGTTGTTATTAAGGCTAAGGGTTGCTACTTGAAGATTCTACAATATGAAATGTAATGTTTGATTTGTTTGCAAAAAAAGAAATTACAACATGATTCCGTGTTTTTATTTCATAATTTTTCTACAGTATGGAAAATAATGAAAATAAAAGACACCCTTGAGTGAGTAGTTGTTTTATAACTTTCAGCTGGTACTGTATATAGTTGAATTTGATCATGCAGGGGATTATAAGCAGGGGTTAAATGGGGATTTTGGAATTGGGGGAGCCCTATGTTCTACTTTGAAGGTGCATCTAAAATGTTTAAGTGCTGGCTAGTGGACATCTGGGAGCTCAGCTCCTTCGAGGTCTCATTTCTACCATATGTGTCAGAGTTCATTAACTGAAATCAATAACTTTAGATATCTTCTGGTCATTTTTGCTTGTATTTATGTTAGCAGTACAGTGAAAATCTTGCATATTGCCCCTTTAATTGATTTGTGATTGCGATGGATATACATATCTCTCTCAAAATTGTCATGATGTGTTGTCAAAGTGCATCTAATTAACTTCTGACAATGTGCATCAGTTTTTGGGTACCAAACTCTAATTTGAAGACATTTTACATGTCGGTAAAATTAGGGGTGTACTTACATTTTCCACATAACAATATTGCAAATTTGAATTGTGTATATGGTTTCAAAGTAATGTTGTGTGTGAGATTTGTAAAATTGGCTTAACCTTATCAATCAGTATGGAATTTAGCTAAATAAATAATAAATACCATACCAGTGGGTGCACAGCTAGGGAAAAAATTAAGAGACCACTGCACCTTTTTCTTTCCTTTCCAAAAAAGTTGAAAAGTAACGTTTGGAGTGGTCTCTTAATTATAACCCTTGTATTCCTCACTCAATACTTTCATTTTGACTTTTTTGGAAAGGAAAGAAAAAGGTGGTGGTCTCTTAATTTATTCCAGAGCTGTACTTTTTCACATGACTGTAAATACATTAGTCTGAATATAAATAGTCTGTCAAATAAGCAAAACTTGTGTTTCACTTTAATCAGACAATCCCAAAACATCTACAGACAGAATTATAAATATTGCTGTTGCTTCTAGTCTCCAGATTGTTATGCTGTTCAAAAGTTACTCTATGTTTAAAATCTGCATAACATATGAAAATGGACTACAGATCTAGTTGTGATGTGGATCCTTTTGAGATTGATTGTATAAAACCCAATTTGTGCATTGTTCACCCAAAGAAATGTAAAAGTTAAGAAGAAAAACTTGTTAAAATAAATTTGTAAAACGGTAGAGAAATAAAGACTATGGTAAAACTGCATTACCGTGTAGGTTCCATCTGGGTTGAGTCCAGTGGCGATAAAGTTTAAGGTCCCTCCATAAAAATAAGAAGCCAAGGAGCAGGCAATCTGCAAAAGCAGAAGCAGTAGCTGGGACAGAGGAGTCATGTTGCCTGTCTCACTGTCTGTCTGGGCCCCTGTAGGTTACTGATTCTGTTTTTATACATTCACACCTTATCATCCCAGTGTGAAGTCTTCTATGAATGTTATGCATTTCCTTTACCCTTCTAAGTCTAGTGAGGTCATCCTCCCTTATCTCATTTCATTATGTTTCATTAATGCTTTAGGCTACAAATCTGAGTCATTATGAAACCTAAGAAGGCATATTTGATCTCATTCACTATATTTCTGCCTTGTGCTCCCACATCCAAAAGAAAAAACTTTAAAAGAAAACTTAAACTGTAGTTGGGAGATAGCTAATAGAAGCAATGCTGTCACGTTTAGATTACTTTTACTACACAAGACTTGACCAACAAGGGTAACACAAAGGGAGTCTGTGCTAGTCATGCATAATTACCAGAGCTGAAATGTGTCGTCAAATCAAGCTGCAAGGGTTGGTGTAAACATAGCAACCTGGTCTATTGTAGCTGTCAGGGTCATTGGTACGGCCTTGGGGATGTAACAAGCCTCAGCTCACCCGCTCATTATTTTGGTTGTCTTTTGGCATTGTTTATCTTTGAGACGCCTTCCTTGTTTGGCATAACAATGGTCAAAGTGTACCCAGATCTCTGACAGAAAAGAGCACTGGAAAGTTCCAGACATTTTTGCAATCTATAGCCTTGTGGTCTTTGCTTGAAAATGCCAATTTCTTTATCCATGGGTAAAGCAGAAATCTTTTTTTAAAGGAAAATGGTGCAAACTGAAAGTCATTTTATATATTTGTCATCTTTGATGAAATTATATAAAAACAGTAATTTCTTTGTTTGCCAAGGCAGATCTCTTCCTAAGGCACATGTTACCGATGTATGAGAGAGGATGTGAAATAGTTAGAACAAGCTGAAGTTGAGCAAGAGGCGGTTGCCAAGGACCATAACCTACCAAGAATTATCTTGGCTAGCCTCTTGGCTGACTATTGTTAGCTGTATAATTATAACTATGTATAAAATAGAGCCTGACAGATATGGCCTTTTTGTTCCCGATACCGATTTTTGTGTGGAACAATTCACCAATACCAAATAGATCTGCAGATTTTTCTATTATAATAGCTGAAATGAAAAATATACTTTCGTCTGCATGGATTGTGCTTAGAACCAGCCTACAAAGATACTCAGGAAATAGATTTATAAGACTAAAGCAAATCATTTATTAAATGACATTTTTCTTTTTCCATTCTTTGATACTTTGTTAAACATTTTCCATACAATGGAATGTAAAATAAAAATAACATATTGAAGTAAAATTTTAACATTTTTTTTTGTGATGTACAAGGAGACAAATCATGTCAGAACTTTTTCCACTTTTAATGTGACCTATAATGTGAACAATTCAATTGAAAATCTAACTGAAATCTTTGAGGGGGAAAAAAGGAAACCTTACAATAACCGGGTTGCATAAGTGTGTACACCCTTAAACTAATACTTTGTAGAAGCACCTTTTAATTTTATTACAGCTATCAGTCTTTTTGAGTCTATTAGCATGGTACATCTGACACATACCCCCGAATTCAGATCTAACCCCGATTGATGGCCTTAAACAATGCCATGGAGACCTAGAGTTAGGTCCAGAAATAATTGGACACTGACACAAGTTTTGTTATTTTGGCATTGTTACAGTTAGCTTATGAATGTGGGCTTAATCTGCAGTCTCTCATCTTTAATTTGAGGGTATTCACATATATATTTGAGGAAGGCTTATGGAAATTACATCTATTTAATATATAGCCTCCTTTATAACAAGGGACCCAAAGTAATTGGACAATTGACTCAAAGGGCTGTTTCATGGACAGGTGTGGGCTATTCATTTTTGCCAGACCGCGTAGGCGGAGCCGGCTAAGAAGAGCGAATGTCACCTGACTGACTGACTGACTGACGGAACCTTGTTTAAATAGCATAGTGGTAAGCAAAGTGGACCTGCAAACTATAGGTCCCGTGTTCAGATCTGCAAAGAGAAGTGTCAATTATGATGTATAGACAAAAACTTTGCTTGCTAAAGCCTTCAGTATCTACATTATAGTAATTCTGAACAGTTTACAGTTATATTGTACGCATCCATGCATGTGTTTTGGTTCAGGATGGAAAAACACATTTGCTGAATACAACATACAGTGATTATGTTATTGTAAACCTTAACAAAAAGTGTGTGCGGTTATATTTTTCTGGCATGGAAAAGTTAATTTTCAGTCTCGCTAGAAATTGCTCAAGCAATTGTTCCTGCTATATCTCTGATGGATTTTTTGTTGCCTAAGGATGGCCTTTTTCATTTGCATTGAGAGCTTCTTTGACCGCAAGTTCACATTAACAGCTTCCAAATGTGAATGCCACACAAGAATTTAACTCCACACATTATTGCTGCTTAATTGCTTAATTGAAACAAGGCAAGCAAAGGCAAGCAAAAGGCAAGCAAAGTTCAGCCTGCCCACAATGTCGCCCTCTCGAGATTTGAATCTGGTTCACCCACGTAGAAGGCTGTGTCATTAACCACTACACCACAGAGCTGTACATTTGACTGGTGTCAGTATGGCCTTGTGTGTCTACCCTGAACAAATAGCAGTTTCAACTAGCTAATTGGCCAATCGTGAATGACATTGATACAATTAAACTGACCAACGTTTCTTATTAAGTTTGAACTTAGGTCTTCCATGTTAGAGGCACTGTCTAACCACTATGCCACGGCATTACACATTTCAGTAGACACCATTGAGCATTGTTTTAAACGGAGTAATGTTTCTTATAAAATGTACCTCCATTATAGCATTTATGCCTTTTGCAACTGGCCATTTTAACAGATTATTAGCCAGTAATAGGTTTACTAGTATTTACTATTTTCCTAGGAATATTCTATAAATGTTTTAATACATCTCTGAAAATGATTTAATGCAAGAGCTTGAGTAGTTCAAAATCGTTGCCGGCTGTTTACTAAAAGGAAGTGAGGTACTTTTTGGTAACATTTCAGGAAAATGTAGCTACAGTACCTACATTGGGTTTGGCCATAGCATTACGACAAGTAGCATGCATTCTTTGTCCAAACAATTAGGCAGCTAAACTGTAAACACCTTTTTATGGAACATTATATTCATGTATAAGTTTGTGCTCATTTTGTGGACCTATTTATACTAGAAAGCTTGTATTTGAACTCACCTTAGAAGAGGTTTGCACTGACCCTGAGAAATGGATTCCCCCGGGACTGCGCACTAAGTCCCCTCCTGTACTTCATGTTCATGCATGATTGTGTGGCTACGTGGTAGCAGAACAACATCTCGCCACACGTCAGCAAGACAAAAGAAATAATCATGGACTTCTGGAAGCGGCAGAGGGGGTGTCATGGCCCTGTAGACCGGTGGAGCTGAAGTGGAGAGTCTCCGCATTTTAAGTTTCTCTGTATGTTAATCAAAGATGACCTCACTAGGGCCAGAGAAGCAAACACGGCATTGAAGACTATTTCCTGAGGAGAGTCAACAAACCCCTCTGATTGTACATTGTGGGATAAAAGTATTTGATCCCCTGTATTTGTTCCCCTGCTGATTTTATATGTTTGCCCTCTAACAAAGAAATAATCAATCTATAATTTTAATGGTAGGTTTATTTGAACAGTGAGAGACAGAATAACAACAAAATAATCAAGAAAAACGCATGTAAAAATTGTTATACATTTATTGCATTTTAATGAGGGAAATAAGTTTTCGACCCCTCTGCATGAATTAGTACTTGGTGGCAAAACCCTTGTTGGCAATCACAGAGGTCAGACCTTTATTGAAGTTGGCCGCCACATTTGCACACATCTCAGGAGGGATTTTGTCTCATTCCTCTTTGCAGATCTTCTCCAAGTCATTAAGGTTTTGAGGCTGAAGTTTGGCAACTCAAACCTTCAGCTCCCTCCACAGATTTTCTATGGGATTAAGGTCTGGAGACTGACTAGGCCACACCAGGACATTAATGTGCTTCTTCTTGAGCCACTCCTTTGCTGCCTTTGCAGTGGGTTTTGTGTCATTGTCATGCTGGTGTGGACTAGTCTCCCGTGTAGTTCTGGGCTAATTCCTCACCGTTCTCATGGTCTCTGCAACTCGACGAAGTGAGATCTTGCATGGAGCCCCAGAACAAGCAAGATTGACGGTTCCTTTGTGTTTCTTCCATTTGTGAATTATCAAGCCCTTTAAGAATGTGCTCCTAATCTCAGCTTGTTGCCTGTATGAAAGACACCTGGGAGCCAGAAATATTTCTGATTGAGAGGGGATCAAATACTTATTTCCCATTTAAAAACACAAATCAATTTATAAAATTTCTGACATGATTTTTCTGGTTATTTTTGTTGTTATTCTGTCTCTCTGTTCAAATATACCTACAATTAAAATTATAGACTGATCATTTCTTTGTCAGTGGGCAAACGAACAAAATCAGCAGGGGATCAAATTCTTTTTTCCCTCTAGACTTTCATGCAGTAAAAACCTTTGACCCTAAGCTAACACAATAGCCCATACAATTGACACATTTAATGGTGCTTTGTGGCCAATATTGTTTAAAATGTGCTGCACTGGTGTCAGAAATTAGAAAATAAGATATTGTATGTGACCTTCACAGACAAATAAATAATGTATTAACTGCATTGATGATGTTATAGGGATGTAATGCTTTCACCGATCCTGTGGCTTTGTTAAGGATACAGCATCAGGAAATTTACCAGGAGTCGTACTGAAACTGCACAGGAGGCACTTGATCAGGCCAATGGAAGGTATGAGAACACACTTCTTGAGTTATTGAGTTTAATGAAGTTATTTTATTTTAAAAGTTAAATAAATACTTTATTATTTGTTGATTTTATTAGATATTTGATAGATATTAGATGTTTTTAAGCATTGTAATAATCTTTTAGGGTTCATTTTTGAAAAAATATATGCTTTTTTGGACAGGAAACTGTTAAAATAAACAGTAGATCGGACATGCAATGGCCTGGCAACTTATAGACCTCAACATTGTAACTATTTTAACATTTTTGCACATTTTAAGTAAAGTAAATGCATAATTCTTACAATAACTCATTCCACTATATTTTCTAAGCTATGACAATTAGATTACTTGTAATTATCATAAATGCACATAATTAGTCAACAACAGTATTGTCCTGCTTTAGTTGAATTCACTTATGACTTTGCTTTAAAAGGGAATTGAACACATTGTTTTCATCTTGTACAACAAAATGTTTTAACTTAAAGTAAGATCAAGTGAAGATTTGTAGGTATCTTGACATTTAAAGTCAACACAACTACTGTTTTGCTTTATTAGCTTTAACTTATCGGATCTGATTTGAAAGTAGACTGAACACATCGTTTTTAGTGTATTCAAATAATTTTTGTAAGTTAAGACATTACAACTAATTGTAGTTATCTCAGTATGTTAAATAAACCCAACTGCTATCTTGTTGATTTGACTTCTTGGTTCAGACTTCAAAGTTAAGTGAACACATAGTTCTTAGCAGATTTAACAAGATGTTATGAGTAAAATTTTTCAAGTATAATAATCTGACATTATAATTCAACATGCTATGGCCAAACCCAATGCTTTCTTTTGTTCATTTGACGTATTGGATCTAATTTGAAAGTTAAGTGAACACAGTTCATGTCTGATTCACCTAAGTTAAGACAATGCAACGACTTGTAGGTATTATAACCTGCCATATTAATTCAGCATAACTGGGATCTTGTTTTTGTTGATTTGACTAATTAGATCTGATTTGAAAGTTGACTGAACAAATATTTTATTGCTAACTGAACTTGAATCCTTAACTGAGTTGAAGTCAGCTTAACTTAAATTCAATTGTCAAATCAATACATTTGCATAATTTGTTGACTTGACTATATAAAATATGTTAATTTCACTTGATCGCAAATCTGTTTTTACAGTGCTTGTGAATTTCATTAGTTATTGATAATTGGGCTGTAATCTAATTCAGTTTCATACAGTTTAAAGCATGGTTGGAAAACGCCATGTCTTTAAAACCCCATTAGCTGGTTGCTTGACGTCTGAAGCTTCAACCATCATCAATCACATGATAGTGTTGCTCGGATACAACCCTGGGCCCTCTAGCTTTGACCAGACTGGGTTGAAATTTCAGAGCCAGCCTCCAAGCCTTGTATATACACGTCCCGTCACTACTGTTAAGATTTGCTGGCTGAGTGGGTTTGAGTCCTGCCTCACAAGGATGTTTTATTAACATCTGTTTCATATATTTCCATGCAAAATTTCCTAATCTTACATGCATATTATGTATATTATATTAAAGATTAGTATATTAGCCATATTTTAAGTGAACACAGCCAAATGATATGTCTCATTGAAAAAACACTATTCTTGTAGCCGTTGGCTAACAAATTTGTCTTCCTGACATGCGAGAAATTAAAGTCTTTATAAAATACAGTTTTGTTGATTGGTAACTGCATTTGTTCTCCCATTGAATAATGCATTATCAAACGTATTATATTAGCTTGCTATGCTAATGGCAGGATGTAAAATAATGCAACAAAAGCTAATTGTGTGTGAAAAATGAAAAATACAAACCTTAGAATTACCTGGTTGCATAAGTGTTCACACCTTCTTATAACTGCTGATGTGGCTGTGTTAAGAATTAACCAATCACATTTAAAGTCATGTTAAATAGAAGTGACTTATTTAAAGTGACTCTGTTCCGCTGTTCTAGTAGGATTTTCCTGACATTTTCTTAGTTGAATCGCATAGCAAAAGCCATGGTCCGCAGAGAGCTTCCAAAGCATCAGAGGGATCTCATTGTTGAAAGATACCAGACAATACAAGAACTAGAAATTGATGAAAAAATAAGAAGAAAATTTGTCAGGGAGGTTTCCAAGAGGCCTTCAGCAACATAGAAGGAGCTGCAGGAATTTCTGGCAAGTACGGGCTGTGTGCTACATGTGACAAAAATCTCCTGTATTCTTCATATGAATGGGCTATGGGGTAGGGTGGCAAGACGGATGCCTTTTCTTACAATGAAATAAACATCCAAGCCTGGCTGAAGTTTGCATAAAATAAACATCAAGTCTCCCAAAATCACATGGGAAAATGTGTTATGATCTGATGAAACCAAGGTTGAACTTTTCGGCCATAATTTCAAAAGGTATGTTTAGCGCAAAAACAATACTGCGCATCACCCAAAGAACACTATACCCACAGGGAAGCATGGTGGTGGCAGCATCATGCTTTGGGGCCCATTTTCTTCAGCTGGAACCAGGGTCAGGGTGGAGGGAATTATGAACTGTTCCAAATACCAGGCAATTTTGGCACAAAACCTTCAGTTGTCTGTTAGAAAGCTGAAGATGAAGTTTACATTTCAGCACGACAACGACACAAAGCACACATCCCAATCCACAAAAGCATGGCTTCACCAGAAGAAGATTAACGTTATGCAATGGCCCAGCCAGATCCCAGACCTGAATCCAATTGATCATCCGTGGTGTGATCTGCAGAGGACTGTGCACAGGAGATGTCCTCGCAATCTGACAGATTTGGAATGCTTTTGCAACAAAGAATGGTCAAATATTGTCACGTCAAAATGTGCCATGCTGATAGACCCAAAAGGACTGACTACTGGCTCGGTGAAATGCCCCAAGTACCCTGAGATACTGATTTAGTCACTGTCTCAGGGTACTTTTCATCTGAGTCCCTGCTCTGATGAAAAATGGAGCAGGTCTCTTCTGAGAGTTGGGAGGACTGCTCCAAATGGCTCTCGCTGCTTGTACAGCTGTTCAAACATTGAAAATGTGCTGTTCCAGTGTGTTTCTACCTCTTGCATCAGGTGTTGAGGCATGCTCATCCATTTGATAGCCTCTCCATAGCTGTTATACCTGAAGTGTCTAACAAGCTTGCATCCTTGAGCACGAATTTCTTCAAGCTCAGGTGTTGACGCAATAGCTTTTTTACTACCAATTTCCAAATTTTGAGGACATCAACTTTTGATGCCTTGCCAGGCTTTTACTGCAACTTGTTGTTTGTTCATGGATCATTCTGCCTTAAGTTCTGTTTTCAGCAAGTGAAATGCATGCTGAAGAAATGCATGGTGATTGACTAATATTCCACTTCTTTGCCGTGATAAGCTTGGTTGCTCTTGCAGTATGTTTTCAACTTCGATGAATTTGGCTGAATTTGAGTCGGCAATATATCTCTATACACTTCAGAATTAACTCGGCTGATTCTGTCTTTACACACATCATCAAAAAACACTAGTGACACAGTGCAATTGGAAGCCATGCATGCCCATGTCATCCCACTGCCTCCACCGTGTTATACAGGTGATGTGGTATGCTTCAGATTATGAGCTGTTCCAAGCCTTCCCCATACTTTTCCCCCCATCATTCTGGTACAGGTTGATCTTAGTTTCATCTGTCCAAAAAATGCTGTTGCGGAACTGGGGTGGGTGGCTTTTTAGATGTTTTTAGCAAAGTCTAATCTGGCCTTTCTATTCTTGAGGCTTATGAATGGTTTGCACCTTGCTGTGAACCCTCTGTATTTGCTCTTGTGAAGTCTGCTCCTGATGGTAGACTTGGATAATGAACCCCTACCTCATGGCTAGTGTTCTTCACTTGGCTGTTTCTGATGTGAAGTGGGTTTTCTTTACCATGGGGGGAACCTATGACCATCCACAGCTGTTGTCTTCCATGGACGTACAGGCCTTTTTGTGTTGCAGAGCTCACTATTGCGTTCGTTTTTTCTGAGAATGTACCACACTGTTGATTTGGCCACTGCTGATGTTCCTGTTGTTTCTGATGGATTTTTTACAGCCTAAGGCAGACCAGTTTTACTTGTATTGAGAGCTTGTTTGACCACATGTTGTGGGTTCACAGCAACAGCTTCCAAATGTGAAGGCCACACCTCAACTCCAGACCTTTTACCTGCTTTATTGATGAAGACATAACAAAGGAATAGCCCACCCCTGTCCATGAAACAGCTTTTGTGTCAATTGTTCTGTTAAGTTTGGTCCCTTGAGAAATAGGGGGCTACATATTAAAGAGCTGTAATTCCTAAACCCATTTGGATGTGAATGCCCTCAAATTAAAGCTGAGGGACTGCATATTAATATTTATATATTTATTATTTAACTGTAACTTGAATACAATTTCGGTAAACAGACAAAATAACAAAACTTCCAAATATTGTCAGCGTCCAAATATTTATGGACCTAACTGTATATTATGTAAAAATGTTTTGCTGAACATATATTTCTCTCTTTAATTTTCACTACGTAGTTGTGGTCTGGTATGCCACCATTCATAAGCTTATTACACTAATGTGTATCTTTAAAATTCAATAATTCTACCAAATTGCTTCTAGTTTATGCATATTATTGCCATCATTGCCATATCTATAATGTTCAATACTACTACCCAGATTGCTGCTAATTTACAGTGCTCTTTCAAAACTGCTGCTAGTGTGTTCTCTATATTATTGCTAAATATTTTGTTTGGCTGTATTTTTGTTATATATTTTTCTCCTTATTTCTCACGTAGCTGTCAGGTGCCATGTCACACAAATTGACAAATAAACCTTGACATTAACTTGAAACACCCAAAGCGTCCTGGGGGATCAGGTGGGTGCTATTAATGATTGGTGATAGAACAGAAAACGGGCACGCTGTGGACCTCATTAGGTAAGAGTTGAATTCCTCTGTCCTCAAAGAAGAATAGCACAGTATTGAATAAATTAATAATAATAATAATAATAATAATAAAATTCCTTAAATGTAAACCATTTGCCAACTTTATTTTACTAGGCTGATTTATGTCAAAGCTTCAGTTCCTGAGAGCGGAAAGAGAGACGTCATTTACAAAAGGCGTCATGTCACCCCTTAAAATGTCTCTCTGGGGTGTATTGCTTACTGTGTGGTGCAATCATTAGTTGAACAGATTTTTTCATACTTCTTAATGCGAGTAGTTGTTGAACAATTTTGTGTAACACATTTTTGAGTGTGTCATCTGATATTATGCATGCGCTCCTACCATTTAAAAAAAGATTGGGTGAACCATGAGACAGAGTGACCATTAGGTGGCAGTGTAACACAAGGAAGAAAGCAGCTATGCACACCTCAGTGTGTGGTTTAATCTGGACACATATCATATAGCACATGTTGTGCTGATCAATGCAAAAGCACAAACATTATAAAATAATGCATTCATCATGTACAGGAACACATTTCAAATACATTGTGTGATCACTATATCAGTAATGTAATAAGTACCTTCATATCTTTTTTCAGGGGTCTTCATGATGTTTTGACAGGAGAGGGAAGATTCTACTGCGTACACCACTCTTGACCACCACAATATTATTTTTAACACGTAATATCCAATTCATAAAATATTCCATCAGTCAGCTTCCTTAAAGGAAGTGGATGATGACACAATGTTTGCAAGTTAGGGAGTCAAATATATTGTATTGGTCTTCTGCCTGATTAAGTAATTTAAACAACACAGACTCAACAAAAAACTTTCAGCGTTTTAGTGACCTGATTTGTGTGAAATTGCACACGTTTCAGGACGTATTTTGTGCATTTTAGACAGAAAATTCCCACTTGATGCAATACCAGGCAACGGTACAGTATCTTTAGTAGAGCCTTTAGGGGCAATAGTAACTATGTGTAGCTTTAAAAGAAGTAATGTGTTGCTAGGGAGTCTTGGTCAGCAATGGGGACCCGGCATACAGAATCAGTGCAAACAACGGTCAGGAGATCAAGGAACTAAGTGGGATATACTAACTAGAATTGGAAATCCATCTCTGAATGTATTCATCATGACAAAATAATACCTCACAAGGAACTAGTGATAACAGGAGGACTAAATAGGGAGTGTGAATGAGGAATAGATGTAAAGTACTCTGGTGATTGGGATCTGGGCCCAATTGTTTAGAAGTAATCTAAATGGATTTCGGATTGGATTAAATCTTGAAAATGGGTTGTTCAAAAGAAAAAAAGGATTCTGAAATCGAATTAGATCACGTAATCCAATCTTGGTACTAATCTGGATCCAACCTTCAGTATGTGTTGTTAAAAATATGTCAGTAGGATTGGGATCCCTTTGATCCATGAAATCTGGATTATCCTGATCCCAGCAAAAGGCTGGAATCCAACATAATGTAATAAAACTTCGATCAATATTCGCACCATGTAGTATACAGTATATACTGCACATTTATTAATTTTGCACTTGATTTGTTACAATGATAAAGTAGACATTAGACTACTTATTGAGCCTTTCAGAACTTTAAAGTGAAATAAATATATATAGGCTTGTTAGAAGTCTTGTTAGTCTTGTGGGAAAATGTTAATGTAATGGATGTCAGGCTAGATTCACTAAGGGTTTAGTGTATGCTGGTGTTTGTTCTTTCTTTTTAATTGGCATCCAATGAAGGCCAAATACTAACAGCTGATGGGCGTTCCTAACTAATTTGTGACATTAATGAGTCAGGTACAAGGTAGGAGCAAAATCCTGCAGATCTTCAACCCTCCATGCAATGAGTTTAAAACCTGAATCAATCTATCAAATGTTTCGATAAAGCCTTTTTAGCAGTTGTGCAAAGTGCTTAGTGTTTCACAATCTTGGTCCTCGGGACCCAAAGGGGTGCAGATTTTTGTTTTTGCCCAGGCACTCGGACACCTGATCCAAATGAGAGTTGATTATAAGTTGATAACGTCTTTCAAGTGTTTAGGTGGTAGGGCAACATTTGAAACAGGTGTGTGAGTGCTTGCACAAAAGCAAATACGTGCGCCCCTTTTGGGGGAAACACTGGTACAGATACCTAGCCTGAAAGGAGCAAGCAGTAACAATAAATGTATGCACAATGGCTAGGAAAATTCTACCTAGTAGGGTCAGAACCTAGGGAGAAACCAAGAAAGGAGCTAGATGGTGGGTTGGCTACTCCTCTTCTGGCTGTGGATGGGGGAAGATCAGCTGCACAACCAGGTGGGCAAAATTGCAATGTGCTCCTATAATCTTGTCAACCAAGGATGACCAGGTGGACAAAGACAGAGAATAGCAGGTGGGCTGTGGGCAGTGACAGCAGGAATCATAAATAATGGTGGGCCAGTTTAGTGTTAAAACAAAATGTCAAATACCTCTGGATGTTAAAGAAAGCACACCATTTTACAGCTGGGTATTAGGAAAGATATTTGTTCCGGGTGATGACCATCCTGCTAACTGTAGACTAAAGATAATTGGGCCAAGTTATCTTGCAATCAGTAGACTGTGACACATTAAAACACAAAAATACATCCTACCCCATGAATGCCTGAGCCTAGTGTTCATCTCTTGTTCTCTGCATCGCCTCTCCACATTCATTTTTGTGGTCTCTAGAACGAGACGGTTTCATATTCCTTGAAACCAGTGTAGAGCTTGATTAGCCTGGGTTCATGCTGAAACCATGATAGACATAAATGTTGGCTTCTACGTGAGTGGTTCTCTTTTGTCAAATTATCGATTTCATCATGCTCTGCCTTAAGCTGGTCTTCTAATGGCAGGGGCTTCAGTGTATATTTAAGCACTGGAAATTGCAGTTTTGTAACCCGGTTGGAAGTGAATAGAGCAAAATGTCAAGAGGATTGTGAACTTGAATTTTATGTTAATATAACGGAATAGTAATGGTGTCCTTTCATGGTAATTGTTACACCTTAAGGTCATGAGCATTTTGGTTATTAGTGGGGATAACGTATTGCCTATTGTAAAACAAAGTGTGGACCAAACTGCGACTACCTACACAAAACTTTTACAATCCATACCTGTTTTTACAGTGAAATACACATGAAATATTAAAATTCCACAGATCAGCGTCTCTGTCTTGATCTGACTTTTCAACATTGTCAGGGGCAGTGGGAAAATAAAACAAATGGGTTTATGGGGTTTTGGCCACTGTTTTTTATTAGCATTTGACATTGTTCCGGGGTACAGCAAGAACACCAGACAGGGTGGCTGTTTTGATGCCACTGAATCGAGGCAACTGAAAATAAAGATGCGTTTCTAAGACAAATGCAAACACATGGTACTCCTGCAAACAATGTATTTTCAAACATTTCAAAAAATAATGTTCATTAGTTATGAACATTATATAATTTAGTCGCTAACATCCTGGCACATTTTCACAATTCGAGTGAAACAGACTTTAGAGTCAAAAGAGAAAAGGGAGAATTTTTATCACATTGTGTCCTTTTGTATGAAGTATGTTCAGCTTGCTCTTTGTCTGTGTATACTTCTGGGGTTTCCCAACCAAGCCTCGTTCTTGTTTTTAAACCGGAGCTTGCATGACTTAAGCGCATTAACAGGTGGTACCCAGAATCCTCGGAGCATCTCCATAGAAACGAACTGCTTAGTGATGTCTTCATGTGGATGTGCACTACTGGGATTGGGTAGGAATCCTTACCCATTAAAATGGAGCCAAGCTAACAAGCACAAGCAACACGCATATTTAAACTTATTTCTCAATAATAAACTCTACTAAAACTATGGTTCAGAGTGACATTATAAATTATATATATTCATGTAAAATCTACTGGTAAAATCCCTAATTCTAAAATGACCGGTCTCAAGTACTACAGCTCTTTTTGGGTCGGTGATTGAAGCACTGGGAAGTGGTGGTCAGTGAGTGGAAGTGATTTGAATCTTGTATTGTTTGTGTCATATGAACAGAAGGAAAGAGTGCTGTATTTATATCAAATGGCTACACATGAGGTGGAAATATGTGATCATGCCCTGATTAAAGGGGTCAAATCTAACATTCTTAGAGATTCTGGTGTGTTGAAGTGTTGGACATGCCTCATGTGGTACATACGTGGCATTTACTCAGGGTGGTCAAAGGACAGAGTGAGGGAATCTGTGCTGCTATCATTTCAAATGGAATATCTCCCAGAACATGTTGTGATTAGTTGTGTCTGATATGCTGTGAGGTTTGTATGTTCAGAAACCATTAGAATGCTTTATTTGTAAATAGTTTGAACACGTGGCAAGCATATGTAGGATGGTTGAATATGTTTCCCATGTGGAGTTATAGGGCGCAAAATGTTTTCACACTCCTGAATCACTGGACGGCCCAACTAGGTTGGAGGAGTTTGAGGTTGCATGACTCAGTGCAGGCAAGCAGATTCCAATCAGGTAAGGCAGACTGTGCCGGAGATGATGGATTTTGGATTTTTGGATGTGCCTTGTGCCTTGGGGGGTGGTTGGAGTGGGAATTAAACAGTGACAGGTTGTTGGTTTTCCTTATTTTATTCTTTTGGGAGATTTAGTAATGGAGGTGCCATCTTAGTTTGAGAGACTTGAGGACCCGACTAAGGGAGTTTATCCTGTTTATCACAACATATTTTTCCCCAATGATGTCATCAAGGAACACTTTAGAGTTCCCTAACATTCAAATGTATAATAATTACTGGAATACACTGAGTGCACAATTATAATGCACTTCATATTCCTCAAGTATTTTATTGCTGAATAAACACAATGCTCCCCGTCAATCCAACATAACTGAACCTCAAACCTGAATTTTTAACCAAGGATAAGTGTATTCCCAGAGGAATACATAGGGGTGCAGAATCTTTAGGCAACAATTTGTGTGCAGAGTTATTAGGCAACTAATTTATTATGCACACCTTGATATTAGGTGTAGTTCACTGTTGCCACACCTTCTCTCATTGCACCAATATATTTTACCTGAAAATGATTCAATCCAATGAGAATTTAAGTTTATATGGTTTGAGTGAGAAAATTTGCATAGAAATAATGTTACGATCAGAATAATCACTTGCCTAATGATTGTTCACGCAGTGTATACTTCAGTTCGATTTTATTCATTCGATTTTTATGGTGCCCACGATTGTGGCACAGACATTCTTTTCTTCACATACAGTGCGGCAAAAAAGTATTTTGTCAGCCACCAATTGTGCAAGTTGTAAATTATGGTGGAAAATATGTATTTGGTCAATAACAAAAGTTAATCTCAATACTTTGTTATATACCCTTTGTTGGCAATGACAGAAGTCAAACGTTTTCTGTAAATCTTCACACAATGTTACGGGTATTTTGGCCCATTCCTCCATGCAGATCTCCTCTAGAGCAGTGATGTTTTGGGGCTGTCGCTGGGCAACACAGATTTCAACTCCCTCCAAAGATTTTCTATGGGGTTGATATCTGGTGACTGGCTAGGCCACTCCAGGACCTTACAATGCTTCTTACAAAGCTACTCCTTCGTTGCCCGGGCGGTGTGTTTGGGATCATTGTCATGCTGAAAGACCCAGCCACGTTTCATCTTCAATGCCCTTGCTGATGGAAGGAGGTTTTCACTCAAAATCTCACGATACATGGCCCCATTCATTCTTTCCTTTACACGGATCAGTCTTCCTGGTCCCTTTGCAGAAAAAACAGCCCCAAAGCATGAGTTTCCACCCCCATGCTTCACAGTATGTATGGTGTTCTTTGGATGCAACTCAGCATTCTTCTCCAAACACGACAAGTTGGCTTTTAACCAAAAAGTTCTATTTTGGTTTCATCTGACCATATGACATTCTCGCAGTCCTCTTCGGGATCATCCAAATGCTCTCTAGCAAACCTCAGACGGGCCTGGACATGTACTGGCTTAAGCAGGGGGACACGTCTGGCACTGCAGGCGTAGTGTGTTACTGATGGTAGCCTTTGTTGCTTTGGTCCAAGCTCTCTGCAGGTCATTCACTAGGTCCCCCCATGTGGTTCTGGGATTTTTGCTCACCGTTCTTGTCATTTTGACCAAACGGTGTGAGATCTTGCATGGAGCCCCGGATCGAGGGAGATTATCAGCAGTCTTGTATGTCTTCCATTTTCTTATAATTGCTCCCATAGTTGGTTTCTTCACACCAAGCTGCTTACCTATTGCAGATTCAGTCTTTATTTATTTTCACTGCCAACAATAGGTATTAGCTTGATGTTGTAGTCCACTCTAGACTCCATATGGCACGAACATATATTGGACACTTGCCCAATAACTGACACGACGACGATTGGCTAAAGTGCGTCCTTTCCCGGTACAAAATTTGTTGATTATGATAACACTACTGATGGGCATTCCAAATCACTAAAGTGAACTGAATCAATCAGTACAGTTCTTTGAAAAGATTTGGATCATTTGAATCACTCATTCATTGAATTAATCTTTTTTTCCTAGTTCTTAATTCCTTTTCTATATCATGCTAGGACCTTTTTATTTTTATTTTTATAATAGTATTCTGTTTTATGACTCACAAAAATAGTAATGTTACTGAATTTTTTTCAAAAATTACCAAATTATTCAGTCTACAGAAAATATCACAAGCAAATGTAGTAGACCGCCATGAACACCAGCAATAAAGATTTCACATTCACTGTGCATGTTGGGTTTCTAGTAAAGGAACATGCAGATCTTAGGCTGCAATGCAGTGCTCTCATATCGTAACATTCATTCATGTTTCCTACAAAGTCACTCTGGATATGGCCTTAATAATGGTGAACAAGGAGCAAGCTAAATCAATTCTGGAGGTTCAAACAAAGCTGGAAGCCCTGACAACACAACATCACTTTCATGTACAGTGGTCAATTTTAGACAAGGTACAGTAATTGTTTGCTATCCAGCAATCCCAAAGTCCTCCTGTAGCTACTACTGTGTAATTCAATACTAAGACACCAAATCCTGCCAAAGGCAAGCCTACTTAATGAATATGGTCTAGGCATGCACTGCAGTGTTGAAATTGTTTACAAAACTGAATAGCAGTAAAATAAAATTTATATTATAAATATCTGAAAGAATCAGAATGTTAAGACTAATACAATCTGTAACATTTGCTAAGGCAAGTCTAGTCCTTCTTGATACCTATACAAGATGGGCAATCATAGCAATGAGTTAAGATCTAGTAAGATGACAGCTCCATGCCATCCAAAGCTATTTGGTCTTCCTTGCAAATGCAAATACTTCTGGTTTGTTTCCTTCTGTAGATTTGCAACCTACACGCTCCTGTTGGCATTCTGGGATTTGACTGAGGCTGCAGACACCAAGAGTCACCAGTGCAAACACATCCGAGATTAGTGTTCCTTGACAAAAAGCAGTGACAACTCCATTCAATATAGTACTTTATATGGAATATTTATCATACTGTTATTTTAACTAGTGTTAAAATCTATTATTCTTAACTTCATTTGTGTTATGGACCTAACCCAATGCAAGGGGAATATATTGTACTAAAACATTTTTCTTTCTGTTCAGTCACTCCCACCAATCAATGTGTTTTCTTGTTCGCTGGGTCGGAAACAGAAGGATTTGGTTAACTTTTTTTAACATCCACCAGTCAACGCCTCAGACAGATAATCATATATTGGGCCATCTTCTTCCACTTCCTGCTTGGGTGAGTATGGATACGAATCCCCAAGTATAACATCAAAGCCAAAATGCCACCCGAGTTCAATGAAACCAAGGTTGTGGCACTTTTTTATCATCTTTGTATGCCGGTGACAATGAGATTGATAGGCAAACAGGAATTATTTCCTTAGTTATCCCTGATCATGACCTTTATGGCGGATGAGGGCTACCTCGTGGATGATTTTGTTCCATGCAAGATCTGTCGGCTAGCTTTTCTGCTGGCATCTGAGGCGCACACAGATGCCAGCGCATGGGGTTAAGGAGACAATATCCATTACCAGGCTAAGGGAGCATGTCAAAAGAATGATTCAGAGAGAAGGAGCAGAAGCTGTTTGAAACAATCTGTTTGAAACAGTCATCCCTCTGACCATCTCAGGTAGCACCAACCACCTACAGTGGGGAGAACAAGTATTTGATACACTGCTGATTTTGCAGGTTTTCTTAATTACAAAGCATGCAGATGTCTGACATTTTTATCGTAGGTACACAGAGATCATACGTTTCCTTTAGTTCTTGACCAGAATTGCACACACTGCAGCTGGGATTTTGGCCCACTCCTCCATGCAGACCTTCTCCAGATCCTTCAGGTTTCGGGGCTGTTGCTGGGCAATACGGACTTTCGGCTCCCTCCAATGATTTTCTATTGGGTTCAGGTTTGGAGACTGGTTAGGCCACTCTGGAACCTTGAGATGCTTCTTACTGAGCCACTTCTTAGTTGCACTGGTTGTGTGTTTCGGGTCGTTGTCATGCTGGAAGACCCAGCCATGACCCATCTTCAATGCTCTTACTGAGGAAAGGAGGTTGTTGGCCAAGATCTTGCGATACATGGCCCCATCCATCCTCCCCTCAATACACTGCAGTCGTCCTGTCCCCTTTGCAGAAAAGCATCCCCAAATAATGATGTTTTTACTTCCATGCTTCACGGTTGGGATGGTGTTCTTGGGGTTGTACTCATCCTTCTTCCTCCAAACACGGAGAGTGGAGTTTAGACCAAAAAGCTAAATTTTTGTCTCATCAGACCTCATTACCTTCTCCCATTCCAACTCTGGATCATCCAGATGGTCATTGGCAAACTTCAGACGGGCCAGGACATGCGCTGGCTTGAGCAGGGGTACCTTGCGTGCGCTGAATGATTTTAATCCATGACGGCGTAGTGTGTTACTAATGGTTTTCTTTGAGACTGAGGTCCCAACTCTCTTCAATTGCGCTAACAGTTGTTGTCTTTTCACCAAGTTGCTTGCCTATTGTCCTGTAGCCCATCCCAGCCTTGTGCAGGTCTACAATTTTATCCCTAATGTCCTTACACTGCTCTCTAGTCTTGGCCATTGTGGAGAGGTTGGAGTCTGTTTGATTGATTGTGTGAACAGGTGACTTTTATTCAGGTAACGAGTTCAAACATTTGCAGTTAAAACAGGTAATGAGTGGAGAACAGGATGGCTTCTTAAACAAAAAGAGAGCCGGAATTCTTACTGGTTGATAGGTGATCAAATACTTATGTTATGCAATAAAATGCTAATTAATTATTTAAAAATCATACAATGTCATTTTCTGGATTTCTGTTTTAGATTCTGTCTCTCACAGACCTCTACATGCTTTGTAAGTAGGAAAACCTGCTAAATCAGTAGTGAATCAAATATTTGTTCTCCCCACTGTATGTCCCTTATCATGCTTGCTGGTCAACAATCAAAATGGACCTTTGGTCAGAGCATGGGCCAAGCCAGTATGTAAATCTAATATGTAGATTTGTTTGAGCTTTGGGTCACTCTGATTTGGAGCAACTGCCTTAAGTAATAGCTGCATTTAATTAAATGTTTACTGGATAATACATGGTTTTGTGCCTATCACAAAATCAGTTGAGAACAAAGTATGAAATGTATATTTTTGGGATTAAATATCAATAACTTGTAACACTGCAATGCATATCAGTTGTTTGTGTAGGTCTTGTATTGGCCTTAATAAGGAAATTTGTTTTAGTAAGCACCGAACAGTAAAAATGAAAGATTCAACAGCATGTGAATGAAATACAGAAAATATACATTTATTAATAAATATGAACTGTTAAAATGAAACACATTAAAATACATTCTTCTTTGTGACGACTGCACCCTCTGCTGCCTCTCCTCCCCCTGCAGCAGGCGGGTTCCGGCTTTCGACGTCACTGGCTTTCTGACACCGCCGCCCATCTCATCTATCCATTTCACCTGTTGTCTTGTTTGACGCACCAGATCCTCATTCTCAGTCATTTCCGCCAGTATATACAGACTTATCTGCAAGTAGTGGTAAAAATATGTGGTCAACCATCTCTCTAAGAGTTTGAAACACGATCTATATAGAGCCTCTCAACTAGAATGTCCTCCTGAGCACAGAGAACAAAGTTACACCAGCCACAATCTGTTCAAAAGATTTGATCTTGCCCCTGCCAGTTGTAGACATGTGATCTCTTAAACTTCAGCTCTCCATTCTGTATTTTCAGGTAAGGCCAGTCCACATACTTTTGGACACTTGGCCCCTTAACCTCCAAGACACCAAAGTGGGACCTCACACTTGGGTCAAATATGATGCCATCTGGAGGTGATTCTAACCATGGGGCAAACTACCAAGCCACATGGGAATAATTTAACAATGTTCAATGTGCAGCCCCCTTTTCATCTCCATGCTCTGCATACCAGATCCCTTGAACACCCGTACCACTAGGTGGTCAGTGGATGTCTCCCCTGGTACATGGCAAACCTTTGGGAAACGTAAAGATGTTATTCTCCTTTTTCTAAACTGATGCCATTTGGTGCTGCTGCTCTGCTCCCTTGCACCAGCCTGGATTTTGTGTGACATCTCACAGGTTGTCTCTAATGCTTTGTTGTGGAGTTGCTCTTAATTAGTAAGGATGTGGACACACTGAGAATGTAATTGGTGTAGGAGGGGCATCATGTATCTTCACAATTTAATGGGGTTTTAGCTGTGAAGGTTGACAAAGACCGCACACTGCCAGTTTGCACAGGCCCAAAGGCAAACTCAACCAGGGGAACGTTGGCTGGCATATCCATTGTTGTCACATGAAGCGCAGTAAATGGAGTAAAGTTAGCATATATTTCTGAGACGTGGAGAAGGTCCGTATCAGACATTTTTTTGTGGAGAGCTTGGTAGAGGGAACTCATGCAAAACATTTAAAGCATTTTTTGTATCACATTTGTAAAATATAAATTTGAGGTGCATTTACCTTAACTTACTCCATCAGCACACAAGTTAGTTGGTTTCCAAACCTACATGCTATCAACCGGACCAGGTTTCACACTAAAGACAAGGAGTGACAATCTTTTGCAAAAGACTTATTATTACATAGGATAACTAATAACTAGTACAGTATGTGCATTTTTTTGGGCACTGTAAAGACTCAAGTGTTCTTGGCTTGTACCAACGTTGTTCTGTCTTTGTGCAGCTGTGAATAATTGGTGCAGCAAGAATGTTGAGTACAGAAGTGTCCCATCAGGTAAAGCTGACCAACCAGGTGGTTGCACACAGCACTTCCTGCAACTCAGGGGCAGTGGCTTCAAACCATTATCACTGGTACAGAGTGCTTTAAAATCTATGAAGTGAAGAAAAACCTTATGAAAATCCCATGTAATATACCATAATGTATCCAGGTTAGGCCTGACGAGGTGCAATTTTCAGGGCCTCAAGGTAGGCCAAAAAGACAACTGGAGCAGGTTAAAGTTTTTGATCTTTGTTCAGCAACCCTCCGTTATGTGTACTCATGAGAGTTAAATGATCATTTAGTGATAAGTTTTAATGTAAACGCTGTCTCCTACATATGTTGACCATAATTAGTGTCCTACAGACACAGCTATACGATCTGTCAGTGTACATGTTAGATACTTATTCCAGAATATGTAATAAAACCTTTTATGCATTACAGCTCATTGGCATTATTATATTGCAAGCTAACACAAATACAAACACTTTCAGCTAGATTCCTTGTAAGATAGTTAACATGAACTAGCTAACTTTAATGTTACATTCACTGAGTAGCTAAGTGATCGCAAATCTGTCATTGCTGTGGCACTTATCTTCATAGTTGTCTATGTAGCTTCCTATATACATCTTGAGCCCGTTTTCCTTCTTGCAAGTCTCGGAAGCGGATTTGACTACTCAATGTACACTCTCCTAAAGGATTATTAGGAACACCACACTAATTCTGTGTTTGACCCCCTTTCGCCTTCAGAACTGCCTTATTTCTACGTGCCATTGATTCAACAAGGTGCTGAAAGCATTCTTTAGAAATGTTGGCCCATACTGATAGGATTGCATCTTGCAGTTGATGGAGATTTGTGGGATGCACATCCAGGGCACGAAGCTCCCGTTCCACCACATCCCAAAGATGCTCTATTGGGTTGAGATCTGGTGACTGTGGGGGCCATTTTAGTACAGTGAGCTCATTGTCATGTTCAAGAAACAAATTTGAAATGATTCGAGCTTTGTGACATGGTGCATTATCCTGCTGGATGTAGCCATCAGAGGATGGGTACATGGTGGCCATAAAGGGATGGACATGGTCAGAAACAATGCTCAGGTAGGCCGTGGCATTTAAACAATGCCCAATTGGCACTAAGGGGCCTAAGGTGTGCCAAGAAAACATCCCCCACACCATTACACCACCACCACCACCACCAGCCTGCACAGTGGTAAAAAGGCATGATGGATCCATGTTCTCATTCTGTTTATGCCAAATTCTGACTCTTCCATCTGAATGTCTCAACAGAAATCGAGACTCATCAGACCAGGCAACATTTTTCCAGTCTTCAACTGTCCAATTTTGGTGAGCTCTTGCAAATTGTAGCATATTTTTCCAATTTGTAGTGGAGAACCCGGTGGGTTCTTCTGCTGTTGTAGCCCATCCGCCTAAAGGTTGTGCGTGTTGTGGCTTCACAAATTCTTTGTAACGAGTGGTCATTTCAGTCAAAGTTGCTTTTTTATCAGCTTGAATCAGTCGGCCCATTCTCCTCTGACCTCTAGCATCGACAAGGCATTTTCACCCACAGGACTGCCGCACACCGGATGTTTTTCCCTTTTCACACCGTTCTTTGTAAATCATAGAAATGGTTGTGCGTGAAAATCCCATTAACTGAGCAGATTGGGAAATACTCAGACCGGCCCGTCTGGCACCAACAACCATGCAATGCTCAAAATTGCTTAAATCATCTTTCTTTCCCAATCTGACAATCAGTTTGGAGTTCAGGAGAGTGTCTTGACCATGACCACACCCTTAAATGCATTGAAGCAACTGCTATGTGATTGGATGATTAGATAATTGCATTAATGAGAAATTGAACAGGTGTTACTGATAATCCTTTTGGTGAGGGTATGTAATTAATGTTAAGTTTAGGCAAGTCCTGGAGACACCTTGTTTAAAAAGAAGAATACACTGACAAAGCCGGACATAGCGCTAGCAATATTATATCTACCGGTTTGTAATATGCCGGTCTGGAAACTGGCACTTTGGTAGGAAGTGGGCGTGGAACGTTCGGTCGTGGAATGTGCATAAGGCCTATTTGAAATAATCGCAACCAAAAATAACGCGATTTAAATTCACCAAGTTAAATTTAATTTAATCTTACTACGAGTGACTTCATTTGGTTTTCGACCAATGGTAAAAAAAATAAAAAAAAAACATCACCCCCATGCACTGCCCATAGTGGTCTGGAGTACTTTGTTTTGAGCAAGTTGAAATGCAGCGTTTCTGCAAACGTGTTTTGGGCTAATGCTGTTGTGTTCTGCGCTGATGCAGTTGTGGTATGAGCCAATGCTGTTGTGTTGTCACTTAATGTTGTTGTGTTGTGACTTGTTGATTGTTTTCTGAAATGCCGCGTTTTTATAAAGGTTTCATTTTTGTTAATGTTGTGTTTTCAACTTTTGTTTGCATCGCTAATGTGTCTCATTTTTGTTAATGTTGTTGTGCTCTGTGTTAATGTTATGTTTTCGTCTTCTGTTTGCATTGCTAATGTTGTTGTGTTTTGCACCCATGGGTCACCGTATGTATCCAATTTTGGCGGATACAACATTATATAGTTGACTGTCGGATCCCGAGTCGGATCAATGTTGGTTGCCATGGTTCTCGGAGCGGTGTGATACATTACTATTTCCGAAATTACACATATGAAAATTTAAAATATCCTGTAAATAATTAACATAATATCATGCAAAACGGTTACGCTTTGCAAATGGTAAAGACAGGTAAATTGAGTGTTCATCGCTCTTCACAAAATGTGTTGTTTGAGGTTCTATTAAACTTGCAGAAAAGCATATATTTCCCGGTTCAGGAAGTCTATTTCATAAATATTTCAATGGAGATATGTGATCAGATGCTTTTATATTACGAGGCGTGGTGGTTAGAACTGTCGTAAATACATTTCAAATATCCTAGGCAATTATTCGCCGTCGCTTGATATCCAATATCCAAATCGGCTGAATTTGTGTGAGAGGTGACTACAAATTTATTTCAAAAGCTCTGCGGCTCTGGAGTGCAGTTCAGGCAATTCTAACATTCAAGGCATCCCACATGCACTGTTATAGACCTACACAGTCCATGTGACGGATGTGTTTAAGCAGCCTACTGTATTTAACAAATACATTTCCCTAGAGCGTACAACAGACCACTACAACAGTCTACGTTTTACATTAATTATAATGTTCTAAAAAATGCAGCATAGGCTAAAACATCTATTTGACCGGACAAACTATAACTAGGCATGTGATAAGTAAACGTTTACTGTCGGAGCCCGTGGGTGCTTTGGATAGGAAGTTCAGTAATACAAGTCGGCTCGGATAGGCCTATACGCTACATTTCAGATCCGAGATAGACCTCTAAGATCAGGCTAACATATTGGCTTCCGCAATTATTTTTGAAATTATAGTTATTCGGGGGATTGTTGTGACGTCTGACTGAAGTGTAAGTGATTCACTGATTGAACATATCTTCTAGCGCAGTAATTCAGTAAACCCACTGCACTCAAAAGATTCGTTCAAAAAGATCGAATCGTTCACGATTCACACATCGGAGATTACACCTGCTGTAAAGGCAGCATACGAAGAGAACAAGCTGCCTAGTAGACGAGGGTGGTGATCACCGACCAAAGAATTTATCCGGAACAGGAATGCGGAAACCGCCGACCACATGTGGAAACACCACTGATCGATGCGCCTGTCTTCCCGCCTCACAAAGGGAAGTAAAACCGTCCAATTTAGTTGAGTATCGAATGGTGGCGGATTCTCTGATTTAAGTATACTTGTGGCTGGGTTGAATATTTCTTGTGTGCCATCCCCACTTTATACGTTGTGCTACTCGTTGTAGTTGGGTGGTAAAGGCGAAATCCCGGAAGGGAGCCAAGTAACACGGACTGGACTATTCTGGCCTGTACACTACCTTCTGTGTGTCGGGGTGTGATCATGCAGGATCTCTCAAACCTGTCAGAGACTGCAGTTTTGAATTTGCTGTCCGTGTTTTGCCCTTTGACAGGAACTGTTGCAAGATGTGGTCTGGTTTAATAGTGTACTGGTTAGAGAAAGGTACTAGGACCCCTGGGGGTACTTGGCCTCTCCACAGGGGGTACTTGAAATCACTCTTGACACAATAGGCTTACTAGTGAATTTTAACATTGGGGGTAATTCAGGGGTACTCCAACTCCTGCAAAATCTTTTGGGGGTACAGTAAATTAAAAGGGTTGGGGGCCACTGATGTAGGTGACTGAGGTTTGTTCCTCCCCACAGACTAAATATATGATGTATTATGATTTGTTCAGGATAGACTAAATCTTTGCTGGCTAGAACCTTCAGTAGCTACGTTAATGTAAGCCTAAAATTATATTGTTTACGGTTATATTGTGACTATTTCTGGTAGATTTCAAAGTACGCATCCGTGCACGCTTTTTGGGGTAATAGCCTGTATACTTTATGCAAACCCCTTGCGCAGTAAAAGTGGGAGTATCACAATTCTCTCTTGCCTCTTGAAGAAACAGTTATCTTTACCTACATTTATAGTTTGTATCAGTGTCATTCACAAATGAAAGAAAACGCCATGGAATCAAATAGCTTAAGCAGTGTAAAGTTAATCTTCAGTCTCGCTAAGAATTGATAAATTCTTATGACTTTTCCAAGTAATAAATATATACTAGTAGGCCTATTACTGGCTAATTAAAGCCATACAGTTCATAGATGCCATTTGTGGTAGAAGTAAACTTAATAAGAAATAACGTTAGTCAGTTTAACACAATGATTAATGGTGTCTAACTAAATATTAAAACTGTGTGATGTTAATGTGTGACAAACTTATCTGCTATCGAGACACAATTTTCTGACGAGGTAGTATGTCCCAATCGGTCCCAATACTGGCAGACTAGCTCAATATATACAAACCAGTACTTACTTCACCATCGTCCACAAAATACATACTCGTAGTACTGTTAGAAATCTGACATTTTGTATTGTGGTTGAAATGATGATGGTGTACCGGTTGTCAAGGGAGAGTAATTCAATTATTTATTGCAGCACTTGAGAGTCTGTTGTTCATGATGTTACAGACTCAGTACTCGGTCTTACAAACTCAAACTCATCTAACTATCTCAAAGAAACCTCCGGTTGTACCTTTAATTTTTGGACAATGCAACCCAGAATACATTTCATACTACTATATGCCCCTTGGGTGATTGCTGTCATGCTTGGACTGAACGTGACTTCTGCATCTGGATTAAAAGGTGGTCTGTTATCTAAACATAACAAGCATACATTCATACACTTCAACAGTACATAGTATGTGTTATGCAATTTGAGCATTAGCCAGTGATTTTGATTACCTTGTAGTTCATATAGTGTATTGGTTAGATATTCAAATGTTATTAAGTGGATGACAATCTACAGTAATCTTTGTACAGATGTAAAAACATTTTTTATGGCTGGGATAGAAGTGGTATTTGGAGACTATAGAGGTGGAACGACTACGAGCAAGTCCTGTAGTCTTCTGGGCTTATCCCCGACATTCAATGTTCTGACCTAGGTTTGATTCTTCTCTCAGATGTTCCAATTTTGTCTCTCAGAAATGTTTATCCATTCTGTACCTTTCAGCCATCACACAACAATATCCACTCTGTTATACCATGAATCTCATCAATTTAAAATAGTAATTGTATGTGAACTCTTTGTATTGTTTTTGTTTTCTAAGTAAACCAACCAGCCATGGAATGATTGGAGTCATTGTTTTCATTATAGGTATGCTGTATAATGTAGCTATTAGTTTGCCATCTACAGTAATCTTTGTTGATACACCTCAAAAATTGCATGTTAGTCAGGGGCAGTGCCTAAGAAGTGGCTGACCGGGGTGGTGGTTCCACTGTTCAAAAAGTGGGACCAGAGGGTGTGTGTCAATTATAGGGGTATCACTACTCAGCCTCTCTGGGAAAGCCTACTCAGAAGGTGCTGGAAAGGAGGTTCGTCAGATAGTCGAACCTCAGATTGAAGAGGAACAATGCATATTCAGCCCTGGTCATGGAACAACCGACCAGCTCTTTCTTCTTGCAAGGATCCTGGAGGGGGCCTGGGATGATGCCCTTCCAGTCTACATGTGTTTTGTGGATCTGGAGAAGGTATAGACATTTTTGCAGATGATGTGGTCCTGATGGCATCATCGATCTGTGACCTCCAGCACTCACTGGACTGGTTCACAGCCAAGTGCGAAGCGGTTCGGATGAGGATTAGCACCTCTAAATCTGAGGCCATGGTTCTCAGGAAATGGATGGAGTGCCTCTTCCGGGTAGGGAACGAGGCATTACCCCAAGTAAAGGACTTCCAGTATCTCGGGGTCTTGTTCATGAGTGGGGGGAAAAAAAATGTAGCAGCTGGCCGGAGAATCGGAGCAGCGGGGGCGGTATTGCATTCACTTTACCGCACCGTTGTGACTAAAAGAGAGCTGAGCCGGAAGGCAAATCTCTCGATATACCGGTCAATTTTCGTTCTTACCCTCACCTATGGTCATGAAGGCTGGGTCATGACCAAAAGAACTTGATCGTGGGTACAAGGGGCTGAAATTAGTTCTGAGAAGGGTGGCTGGCTTCTCCCTTAGCGATAGGGTGAGAAGCTCAGTCATCTGTGAGGAACTCGGAGTAGAGCCGCTGCTCCTTTGCATCGAAAGGAGCCAGTTGAGGTGGTTCGGGCATCTGGTAAGGATGCCCCCAGGATGTCTCCTGAGGGAGGTGTTCCAGGCACGTCCAGCTGGGAGACTGGGTGGAGGGATTATATTTAGACACTGACCTGGGATCCCCCAGTCAGAGCTGGCAAATGTAGCTCAGGAAAGGGAAATTTGGGGTCCCCTGCTGGAGCTGCTGCGACCGAAACCGGATGAAGCAGATGAAGATGAATATGAAGTAATCTTTGTACAAGAGTACACTTTAGTTCCGTTAATTCAATCAAATTTATTTTCTAAAGCCCTTTTTACATCGGCAGTTGTCACAAAGTGCTTTCACAAAACACCCGGCCTTAAACCCCAGGGAGCAAACATTCTGTTAATGTTATTTCAATAAAAATGTAATGGCTGAGGTAAAAATGTATTCCCACTGTTGAAATAGCGTAGTGGTTAAAGACACACTGTCACATAAAGAACCGCAGACCAAAACCAGCCAGGGTGTCACAATTCTTGTGTATTGTGTGGTAGAGGACGGACCAGGAGCAGGCAGGGTTAGCAGGTCTGTGTATTCTTTTTAATATATAAACAAACACAAAACAAAAGAACAGAAAAACACTGAGTACAAACACAAACTGCTAAATGAAAATGAAAATGAACACAGAGAACCACACTCACCACATACATCTGAAGACATGGAACAATGACTAACAGTGGAGGGGAGCAGAGGAGAAACATTTAAACACATACTAATGGATTGATTGGGACCTGGTGTGAACAATGATTGACAAGACAAATGAATGGGACCGGGATGAGTTCATGACTGTTGGTAAGATGGAGAATGCGGGAGATGGCGGAGCAATCCGCCACCTCACCGTCACACAGGGACAACAAAATTCATCCTGTCTAATCACAAGCTTGCTGAACAATTCCAAATTAATCCTATAATAAGAAATACAGAAAAATGCTTGAAATACAAATATGGACATATAACAAATTGGCCTCAGCTCTGGAATTATCAAATTCTCATTGTCTTACATTGGTAAATCCCCATTCTATACCAAACCAAAGATATTTTTTGTTTGGTATAGAAAGGTTTTAACATGCAGAACTGTCTAGATGTAATCCTCTCTTACTAAACCCAGAGGATTCACTATTTCTAAATCCAGAAACCATCCAAAACAAATATCTGCCACATATTGTCTACAATTCAGTTTTTCTCAACCCTGTTCCTGGATGCCGGGATAGATCTAAAACATGCAGGGCAGGGGTTGCCCAGGACAAGGGTTGAAAAATACTGGTCTACATGGATTCCCATCTTATTTAGCCCTACTTACATTCAGTTCATTTTCCACCTATTTTGTATACCAAATTAATTCAAGTATGACACTTCCATAGTTTTTGTTGACAAAACATATCTGGTTCTACTAGGATAAAGGGTAATATATAACCCTCCAGCATGTGTAACAGAGTTGAGTAAACATAATATGCTTTTACTTTGGACAAACATTCCAGGCATTTAATGTTGCTATGCGTTACTGTTGTAAATTTAATTGACCCATCATAATTGCCATTCCTGGCCCTTTGTATGGTGTTTATGTATATTGATCTAGGAAAATTTGACTCCAAACATAATCTGGTACCCTACTAAAATAGCATGTACCAATACAGTAGCACTCTACCCATTATTACTACTTTTCCAAAAACCTGCTTGTAAATGCAAAGTAGGTCATCAGTATATATGAAGAAATATTATGTAGATAATTGTTGTTATCTGTCTAAAAGAGTAGCATCAGTAGTCTATAGATTAATCAAAGATTGGCACATTGTTATAGAACTCCAATGTAAAGGCCAAATGTGCTGTTACAGGGGAAGGACTCTTAAAAACATACATATATAATGTGTTTATTCTGTGATTTAATAACAGAAATGAACGAAGAATGTTGATTTTTTTTCCTCTTAATGTTTGTTGTTTGAAAAACAGTGAAAACATTTACATAACAAATTAAAATCAAACTACACCACTGCATCAAGTCTTGTTTTTCATAATTAAATATTGAGCTTCCCTAAGTTTCTGAAGAACTTCAATGAGTCAATTTAAAAGGTACCAGGACAACAGTAATTGTGATATTACCCAGAAAAGGGACCTTTAACTCTGTAGCAAGATACACAATTCATAATTTATTTTCCAAATCAAGCCACTGGGGTTTCAGACAATAACTACAGTGGTCTTCTTGGGACAGTCATAGCCATTTTTCAAATGCCAGATCCCTATGGCATGACAAATCATTCACCAAATGGAAGTCAGTCTGACTGTTTGCATCCAAAATATCACATGTGTGATGTCTATACTGACTCACACAATGTCTATACTGACTCACAGAGACAAATCCATAATCCCCCCAATAACAGCATTGTGTGAGTCTGTGGAACAATGAATGCCCTAAACTGAACGGTAAAACCTCTTTATATGCTGTAGAACTCAGATTTTCTACTCCAGCTAATATGTCAACAGCACAATCAACATTTCATAATTGCTCTTGCCAAGTCTCCCTCTAATAAAAACAATGTATACATATGCTAAGTGTATTCAACATTTTCCTCATTTGATATGCGAGTACAACACAAGCTGTTGGATGTTTTGAGTTGGATGTTTCAGTGCTTTGTTTTGTCGTTGTTCCTTTAAGCAGCCTCATATATTTGGGTGCTGTAATGAGCTTTCAATTGGCTCTTTTGTTTTTGCCCATTACCTGGGTGGAATGGCTCCCTCGTCACGCTGCGCCACACCGATTTATTCTGCGTTAAACGTTCATGAAAGCTCTCCCCCGGCCATTGTGGGCCCTTAATGGTGGATACTTTGCTAGACTTCCCACCTCTGTGGTATGTAATGCACCAGCCAAGCCACGGCAATATGATGGGATACGGTGGTCCAACTCTGAGATATGAGCTCCCCTTCTGCGATGTCTTTTTACTTTACTGCCCAATCATTTAGTGTTCCTCTGCGGGTTAAAAGTGTCTGTAGTGTCAAATCCATTTCTTTTCAGCTACTCTCACTAATGCTCTGACTGACTCGGCAAAGCTGACCACTGTGATGTCGTCCCGTCAGTTTCAGAGGAGCAGTGAAAAAGCACAGAGGAGCCTGGGTAATGGCTGTGAGAAAGAGTATGTGTTTGCAATTCCATTTCACACGGATAGCACTTGTTTTCTTTGAGTCGCCTCCCAAGAGCACTAAATGCTGAGGAGCTGCAGATTGGACGTTTGATGAGGAGCTCTAGATGGCAGCTCCAGTATGTTTTGGTGACAACTGTGCTTCATTGAGCTGGTTAAAGAATTGTATGGACAGGACATATCTAGTTGTATGTTGTTGAAAGTAATAAAAAGCTAATTGTGCTTCTACCTAAGTCATACATAAACACACCACACATACACACATTATCCTTCTGGAAAGCAATAAGCTCTAAGTCTGGATGGCTGTCCGAAATTACACGCAGTTGGGGTGTTAGCCTAACGCCATGCCCTCTGATTGGAAGACTGTAAAATCTGCAACAGGCCACCACATCTCCTTCTGCACGGTTGACTAGGAGGTGAGCTCTGGAAACATTTACCATACCATACTTCTGACCAAATGGAGACGCGACATGCTAGCCTGTTATACATGGACAAGCACAATAAGAAAAGAGATACGGTTATTTCTGGTCTGAAAAGTATTTTTAAAAGCAATGGGGGAGTGTAATAATGTTAAACAAGCTAGGGATGCAAGGAAAGCAAGAAGAATATATCAGAATGTGTGCAATAAAGCAGGGTTCTATAAATACTGTGCGTCTGTACTGACAGGGTACTTGTGTGCATCACAAACACGTATTGTTAATTTGTGTACTCCATGGTCTGCGTTCTCCCCAGACTTCTGCATTCGGCGGTCCCCAGCACAAACCTCAGGCCCAGGTCCTCCCCTCTTTGTAACACCATTATCTCTGCTATTTTCTAAATGGAGCTTCAAATAATTTCCCTGCAAAACCACCGATATCATACTGTAGGTAGCTGCCACTGACCTTGCCAAGGGTTAAGCAAGGTAATTTGGCGGCAGATGACTGTCATTTGGTCAGCCACGCCTCATGAAGCCGTCTGGTGTGTTATTCCACCATCCTCCTTACCTTACAGGCGCTACTTGATGCCGCAGCTGTTCTCCAACATTATAGTTGAGCATGACTAAGTGGATGGGCTGTCGATAGACTCCAAGCAACAGCCGTAATGTGGCTCCAACCCAGTGTTCTACTTAGGATATGATGCCCCACAGCGTAATGCCTGGAATGCTTACCACCACACCTGTGCTTCAGAGAACAATCTCACATCTTACAAGTAGCTGTTTGTGATGGGAGATGATGATACAGTTTTCAGTGGTTTTGTCTGAAGCCACTTAACTGTTGAATTTAAGAAGATGGTGGAAATGGGTTCAGAAAACATATGGCTGGGATAGGGTTAATGGAACAGTATCAAAAAAACCATTTAAATATACATAAAATACTGTAAATATTTTATTATTATTAATTTGACATTTTATTGTATCTTGAGAAATACAATGGGGAGAAACCCTTCCCCTATTTTGCTGAGTCTAAATCAAAGCGAATGTACGGTTCTGTTTTGTTTGTGCTCTTGTTCTTTAACGTAGCCTGTCTTCGGTCTGATTGTTTTCATGTGTTTGTTGTTAAGTCCTCGTTAGCACCCTATATAGTTTGCTCAATTTGTTTAGACCTTTGTTGAGTCGTTGTGTGTTTTTGTCTATGTACCTGCCATCAGTTTGTGTTTTTGCCTACCTGTGGTTTTCCTGCGGTTTTCTTGTATTAACCCACCTCAGTTTTATCATGAAACCCTCATCTTGTGTCTTGCTTACCATGATGTCAATAAGTAATGTTGGGAACTACTGTAGTTTTGAGAACCGTGGGGTTTCAGCTAATTGGTTTGACAATGAAGGAAGTAAACAGACACCACATCTCCACACATGTATAACGCGCAACAATGACCGCTGTTTAAAAAGCGGAGTGGTTAAAGAGTCTGTCACAGGACAACGTGAATCGAATCCAGCCAGGGTGTTCGATTCTGTGCACTTTTGATCCATGAACAAAATCAATGCCCCCAGTAATCAGGGGATAATCTTTATTTAACATGAGTCCAAGATGTTGATCTTCCGTAGTTCTGACATGTTCTCAGATAATTATAAAGTTAAGTAATTTATGCCAGGACACATAGGAGATGCTCAGCAGTCATAGCCAACAAGGTTATCCTACAAAATACCCTTGTATGGTATATTCCAACCTATGGTCCATGGGTTTATTCATAGAACCTATGACAGTGACATGGACAACTCCTAGCAGGAAGTAAGGACAGGATGTGTGAGTAGGGTGTGTGAGGCCCATCAGTTTCGGGCATCACGTCTTATCTATTGTACTTTTTTCAGAGTTAGTTAACGCTTATGCGTTGTGTTAAGTTCCTCGTGCCCATATTCTAGTAAGGGCAACAGCATTCATTTCTTTTAATCACAGGCCGGCTGAACTAGGCTTGCCTGGTTCCTTTTTTTATAGGTTCCTTGTTTTCCCCATTTAACTGCATTAGGCTTCCATTGGCAATAACAGCTTGCGGGCTATCTTTGTTTAGTTATAACAGCGCAGATTAGGCCTTTCCATCTCCGTCTTGACTTTTGAGAGACTGGTTTTCTGAGCAGAGAGTGTGCATAGGGATAAACACATTTGCAGAACCTTTGGGATATTATTAATTTTAAGATGTATCTGGAAAAGTCAGATTCACAGAATACCATTTCTTTATTGAAAACAACAAGTTTTAAGTGTATGGCGCTAATGTCTGTTGAGCTTTCTTCATTATGTTGCAGTTTTTGCTAAGTCCTCTATGTGTCAGTGTGCTACAGCTTCTGTGATGATACTGGCACCATTTTTATACAGTATCTGTATCAGTTTGTATGTTTAATATGGATAACCAGACCCATACAACAGCAGATGGTGCAGATCTTTGGAGCACACGTCATATTCATCATTCTTTATTGTTCATTGTAAACATGCAGGGAATCCAATTATTGCTAATTGACAAAATATACAAATGCTGAGCTGACAGTTTGACCAACCAACTTTGAAAAAAACACAAAATGTATAATAATTCCCTTTTGCTGTCATATCTAATTCCTCTTAAAATACAAAAAACATTCTAAGCCATAGAGAATAATGCACTTATGGGTAGTTTGACCCATTTATCTGAAATGGAACATTTTAATGTGAAAAAGTAGAACGTAAGGTCCTGATTCTTTTTGCTCTTTTTCTGATTGTTTTTATCGGTTTGTTGTTTAGTCCTCGTTAGCAAGATCTGATATCAATGAGTGAAAATACTTGTAAAATACTATGTAGTTCTGGGGGAATTTTCCCCAATAATCAAAACACTCAATAGTTTTCAATTAATTCAAAATTAAAACGAAATTCATACTAATATATCAAATGATTGGAACGTTGTCAAGTAGGGTGGTCATGTGCATTACGAAGCAGAGGTTCTGAGAGGCAAACTGTATACTGTGCACAACAGTATATTTGCTCTTGGTTTTACTGGTGCCGTGTGACCTGGATCGTAAGTTGTGTGCAGCTCAACATCCACGGTAACTCGCTACTTAGTGAGTTAAGGAGTGAGCAAAATGAGGTTAACATACTATAAGATCACTCTAAAGCTTTCTTAAAATATTCAATGGTCATATGTGTTGCCAAGTGGACACCGGTTTAAGACCAGTGTGGGGTGAGGCAAACTATCTGAGAAGAAGCTATTCTGTTAGCCACAGTATGTTTGACATACATTAGATTTTTCCTCCTTTTCTTACCTACTTGCTATATGAATGCTCCCATGAAGTCTGGGTCAGAGCTGTTGCTAAGCTCTGTTACCTCTGCCCACCAGGCGGCTGGAGCCAATCACCAGTATAATTGAAATGGAGCAGTAGTAAATGACTGAGGATATGAGTTCCCTACTCCCACTGTGATCAGATATCCAACTCTGCAGTGATTGATGTTGAAAATTCAGTTTGTTACTCCAGGGCAGTCTAGGCAAGTTCTACTGGACTGCATAGATAGGTTTATACTTCATTGTTAAGGCAGGAAATACCATGAACGTAGAAGGGAAACTGGTGATCATTGTGGAAAAATAAATTGACTGTGTTACAGTATGCGTATCTGAAACATTTAATGTTTTCATCCCAGATACTTGACCACTGAGTGACATAAGAAAGTAAAATATACACATAGATGGGAAATGCTCACACATTGACAATATCATTTGGAATGAATGCAATACATTTTTTGAGAAACCAAGGGATTGTCCACAGTCACCTGTAAAAAGCAAATAAATACAGAATGAAATAATGTGCAAATCATTCATACCTATATTTAATTGAGAAGAGTATAAATAAAACATATCAGATGTTGAAACTGAGAAATGTTCTTTTTTTGGGGAAAAATACATGCCCATTTTCAATTGGATGCCAGCAACAAGTTTAAAAACAAGAAACCAGGGAAGCCTAGTTCTGCCGGCCAGTAATAGTGTTGCCCTCTCGCGATTGGAATCCAGGTCGCTCATGTGGAAGGATGTGTGGTTAACCACTACCCCACAGAGCTATGCACTTTTTAACAGCTAACTGGCCATTCGTGAATGATATTGAGAGTTAAACTGACTAACGTTTCTTACTAAGTTTTCCTCAACTACAAATAACATTTAAGAACTGTATAGCATTTGCCACTGGCTGTTTTAAAGCCTATTACTGGCTAATACACTGTTATCAGTATCTAACTTAATGGAATAGTCAAGAATTGAGCAGTTGCTGCCAAAGCTATTTTCTTTCATGGCATAAGAACATGTTTTTTTGCCATGAAACCGTCACAATACTGTATAACCGTGAACAGTTTTATTGCGGCCCTCGAATAAAAAATAAAAGTTGTTTCGCTCAATAGATTCTAACTTAGGTCTTCAGCGTGAGAGGCCCCGTGTTTAACCACTATGCCACAGCATTACAAGTTTCAGCAATTACTAGACACCTTTGAGCACTGTGTTGAACTGATTAACATTTCTTATTAAGTTTACTTCCACCATAACATCCATGAACTGTATGGCTTTTGCCACTGGCAGTTTTAACAGCTTATTAGCAAGGAGTAGACTTACTAGTTTCTACTAACTTCCTGGGAATAATCATAAGAATTGAGAAATTGCTAGCAAGACTAAAGATTAACTTTTCCATACCAGAAACAGTTGCAATATAACCGTATACAGTTTTAGTTAAGGCTTACTATAACAACTACTGTATGTTGTGGCCAGCAAATGTGTTTGTCTATCCTGACCCAAAACGCATGCATGGATGCATACTTTTAAAATCCACCAGAAACAGTCGCAATATACTCGTAAACTGTTTTATTTCAGGCTTACTGTATGTAATGTAGATGCAGAATGTTTTAGCCTGCTAAGTTTTCGTCTATACGGAATATTTTATAATTCGTTCTTCACATTGCCTGTGAGGAGACACAAATATTAAGGCACTCTTAACAAATGGACGTTGTCCCAACAGGTCTGAAACAATTGCATGCACACATATGGACTAATCCCTTGTCACAACTGAATATATGAACTGTCCCTAATAAATCTACAGTACCACTGTTGTCAGTACATTTCTGGTCCAGTCATTGGCACCACAAGTTTGCAGATGGCCAGGTAATCACACCTCCCTAGACTGATGGCTGCCTTACCCGGGTCAGAACCACTGTTGTTGGTATCTGACGTTGTGGTTCTCCCAAATAACCGAAGGTCACTAGACAGACATCACCCTGTATTAATGTACCTACCAAGATGACACCGTTGAGGATGGCTCTTTTTCAAGTTATCGATTGGCTTGAGTGTTTACATCCGAAGGCTGCCTTTATTGTTACTGGTACCAATCCGAAGAAAGTCCTACCGGAGTTTAAAAAATACATCAACTTCCCAACATGCGGGAAAAACACTCTGGAAAATGTCTACTCTCCATTTCCTCACGGATATAAGGTCCTCCCCCAGTCCTGCTTTAGGCAAATCAGACCACACGTTGATACTGTTGCTCCCTGCTTACAGGCAGAGGCTAAAACAAGAGAAGGCAGCGACCAGATCCATCCAACGATGGATGGGCGAATCGGATGCCAATTTACGTGACAGTTCCCTCACCACCGATTTGGAGATGTTCCATTGTCAGTGACCGTTTTAATTAGCAAATGTATTGACGATGTTGTACCACATACAACTACAAAATAATTCCTTAATAAAAATCTGTCGGTCAACAGTGGTATCCATGCCATGCTAAAGGCATGGACTGCAGCATTCAACTCCGGCTGCATGGACAATTATATGAAATCACGGTATGATCTCAGGAAGGCAATAAAAACTGCAAAAAGTCAATACAGAGACAAAGTTACATCCTTGACCACACAAACTCAAATTGTAAATGTGGCAGCTTGTTACATAAAAAACATTGCACGCTAAATGGCAGGATGTTATACTGGTGCCAGACAACAACCTTTTCTCCCCTCATCAGTTCTGTGAGAACATCCCCGGGTCATTCCTCTGCCAGGAGCCTCCTGAAGACGACCTTTGCTCTGGACTTCCTTCTGGACCTCCTGGTACTCTCAACTCCCAATCAATGCAGTTTGAGTGTGGGAGCATGCATTGTCGAGTGGGAGAGGTCTGTATCAGTGTTGAGGGACGTTTCGCTGTGCCGACCCCTGCCAACACTATACTGCACTGAAGTACCAAGGATTGAATCTGTCTGAAAAACCTCCCTTAACGTCAGTAAAATAGAGAAATTCTCCTTTAAAGACATTAAGAATGCTCAGTATACTAGTCATGACATTTAACCACCTCTTGCACTTCCAGATAGCACCACTGCAGAGTGCGCCACCTGTGGGGTATTTGATGTCTGTGTCTGTGACAATAAGGTCAACTGGAGATGTGTGCAGAAAGTCTAAGATAAGAATACAGGCTTATCTTACATCCTAATTTGTCCTCATCTACTTGCATTCACCTCCCCAACAAGAGAAACATTGAGAATTTAATAATGGAAAAAATATATTAAAAAATTACAATTCTACTCTAGGCTGTTTGTATAAACTGCAGTGATAATACATTACACATTTTAATTGTACAAAATATTTAGTGCACTCTTAACAGAATATTATATCTAGACAAGCTCAGTAGAGGGATGTACTTTTAGATTTCTCTGTCTCCCAAGTCGTTCTACAGTATTTAGTGTGAAAACAAACTCAGCCTATGCTGCAAGAACATCCAGTACCAGGTTTAGTAAACGTGGCTCTTTCTGCCTCTTTTCAGATCAGTGCAGCTATTCCTCAAACTACATCCATCAAAGTTACCTATTTATCAGTTAACTTTTCCAAGGTATTTTCTTTTTTGTGTGGCATTGTTACGGTGGGTAGCCACTAGTGCGCCCAAGCACATGACACCAGACACAAGCAGTGAAACTCAATGGGTGTTTTAATGGAGGCTGGAGAGTAAGGACTGAGACTGAGCTGGAGGGTTGAGGGCTGTAAGGTGTGTAGGTAGGCAGGGAGAGGCAGACAGGGTAGCGGGTAGGCAGAGCATGTGGGCTGGCAGGCGGGCAGGTGAATGTGTTTGAAGGCAGGGTAAGGTGAATCTTGGAACAGAGGAGAAATAACGTTAGTAGGGAGAAACAACTGCAACAGGTTTATTCAGACTATGATTTGGAGTGGCCATGAACGTTACTACCGAGAAGTGAATAACACCGATCTAGCGCCGGGTGGATAGAAACCAGGGTATTTGATGGCAAATTGATGAAGGAATGATCCGCAAGTGTGCCCGGAACCGGCACCCCAAACATACACAGATAAACAGAAGAGAGGAAGAGCCAGTCCCAGACTATAAGAAGGTGGATGTGGAGGGTAACAGGCATACTGTACATTAAACCCAACCAGTACCTGAGTTCCTATGTGACATGGCTTTCAGATAACACAGAAGGCTTGTAGAACTGTTGCTCCTGCACTGTATACTAAAGCACCCTGAACTAGGCGTTTTGCAGCAAATGTTTATTCTGAATTCACAATACATATTAATGTGGGGAGATGTTAGGCAAACTACAAAAAGAAACCTACAATAAGCAAATTAGAGCAAAGCCTATAATGTTGTACTACCATGATTGATCTGCTACTCTTGAGAAACTGCATGTTGCTATTGCAAATGAATTAAAGATGTAAAGGCAGGGCCAGACTGCTAAAATAGAGGCCATCACTACTACATCTGCTTTGAATAACCAGAAAATGTAGAAGCATTACATGTGTACCGAATACGAGAAACAACCAGATGCTAACTGCTATGTACCTGGAAGGGTGCTCCCGACATTATAATTCCAAGTAAATAGTATTCCTGAATCCCTGGAGAAATCTATCACCCCACTACTCTTCTCTTAAGTTTAATCATGGAGGTCCTGGGAAATAATTTTGTAAAATAAATGTATTATTAAATGTATAAAGCGGGTGTTTGTGCAATTGGTCATGTGAAAATACATTTGTTCCACTAAAAGTCCCAATTTCCATCTCTATTCCGTTTATAGATAGTAATTTTATTAGGAAACTTTCAACAACATTTCTGTTGATAAGCAATTGCTTGCTAAGGTTAGTGTTAGGTTTCAAATAAGGTATAGTTTGAAGGTTAAGATAAAGGCTAAGGTTAGGGTAAGTAGATAACCTCCTGAGTTATTTGCTTAGTTCCAGAGCTGGTGTGTGGGAGGAGCTTCCTACAGATGGGCCTTCCTAAAGTATACCTGAAGGCTGCTGGTCTATTGATCCTTCCTCTGCTCACATGGCGGACAGTCGCTGTTCTGACCACGAGGATCATAATGAGTCTGTGTGGTATCAGGTGGAACGCTTGAAGGGACTCTGTGAAAACCCTGACGTATTTCATATTCAATCAGTTTCATCATAATGCTGAAATATGTATTTTTTAAAAGTATTTTCTCAATATTTTTTTAAAGTGGAGAGGTTTTATAATTTAAATAATACAGAGGCTTTTAGTTTCCTGACATCTCACCAGTTTCTACACAGATGAATTTGCTTGTATTGTATAACTGAGTTTTTGTTGTTCTGTCTTCTATTTTCCCAACTTGATGTAAGAATTTGTCTCTGACATGTTAATGTATAAATGCTGCCGGACAATTGTTTTCAGAGTACTAAAGTGCTCTCTCTTCTCAGACAAACGTCAGAAGTGGTGTCTACTCCAACATCTTATTTGTTTATCCAGTAGATAGGCGAAATGACTCCCAACTCTTTGCTTTTCCTTTCTTCTGTGTCTATCCTCTGGAGACCGAAAACAGCCTGCATGTGCCCATCAGACCCTGCTCATCATGAGGAAGAAACAAAAAAGCCATGTATTGTCTGTTGTCTTTAAAGAATGGAAAGAAGCTAAGATGGGACCTGTAAAATACTTGTTCCGGACATCAACACGTAAAAGGTTTGCCACAAAAAAAGAACAGAATCCACCTGTAATTTGTGTATTTCCATAGTTCCCATCTGTTTGTGTGTTGCAGGCCTCTAACACTGTGTGTAGCTGTTATCAATTAGCCAATGCAGCTTTCTGGTAGATGATGGTTTTACCAAATCATTTAACTATAATATAAGTAGGCTGACATGCATGTCAAAATAATATTATAATAATTTTCATCTCTTTATTGGAATTGCTTTACAAACACCCTGCCATCCATGCTACAGATACACTATTACAGTGGCTCTCCAAAGTATTTAACCCCTTCTGAATTGTATTACCTCTGTGAGCGCGATCTTACTAGCTACTGTTTTTTAAATGTAGGCGTATCAATTTGTGACAGTTTGTCATTACTGCCTTGAGTGTTTGTGAAGAGCAGCCAGTTCTGTTGACTCATCTTTTTCATATTTTTTTTATGTTTGTATTTCTTCACAGAACTGGTTTATTGAGCTGTCGGCGTTAGTCCCAAGGTCATTGTATCTGTCTCTAAATCGTCACTACAACTACACTCCCTCCGCTTTTCAGCCAGTCACCCTGGTTCTGGGGTCTACTCTGCACGTTGGCGTGTTTGTGGAGGAATCTGACATACAGCGTATTGTTGTCATTCTGGAGGAATGCTTCACCACGGAGTCCGCGAGCCACGACGCCCTGCCACGAACCTACTTGATTCAGGAAGGGTCTACAAATTTACTGATTTTAATGTTTGTGTTTTGTGTGAAATGGGACTCCCGCCCACCTTAAAGGGATGCGCTAAATGAAGGACTCCGTGGATAAGACCGTCTGCTGAATGAGTGACACAAATGTTTGTTTGTATGTTCATATCCATGGGTGTACCCTGTTCAGTTTCAGTTACTGCCGGCTGATTGGCATTTACAAACTCCTCAGGAGAATTAAGTCATTTTCTTAAGGATTTCTCAAACTGTGTGTTAGACATACATTTTGAATAGATGTCCAATTACATTTTTTACTTCAATACTATTGTATGACAAGGCAATCGTATATGGGAATTAGTCAAAAAAGAAAATGGTAAATATGACATTTTCACTGGGCGCTTTAAATGGCTTAACAGATGTCAAGACAGCCGGGAGAACCACCTCCCACTCTAAGAACCCAGCTTTAAAAATCACTGGGTAGTCATAGGAAAGTAGCACTTCTTCAGTCATAACAGGTGATGCATTTTTCTCTGTTATTTTCCCAGGTGCCATCTTACTCAGGTGACAGTGGAAGAAAGCGGCTTGTCCCTGAGGGCTCGCTTCTCTGCCCTGCTGCAAGGAAACCAACTTGTCATCTTTCTGCTCTGCAGAACACAACTTCCCCCTGCACTCCTGTGAGTTCTAATCAGCCTTGTTACCATGGTCTATCTGGTCTACAAGCTGGGATTCATTCAATCCACCAGAAACAGTCGCAATATAAACGTAGACTGTTTTATTTCAGGCTTACTATAATGTAGATAAGGAAGGTTCTAGCCAGCAAAGTTGTCATCAATATGGAATAATTCATGATGCATACTTGGTTTAGACTGTAAGGAGTTTTGAACGTGGGACCTATAGTTAGCAGGTCCACATCTCTACCCAAAATGCTATTTAAGTCACAACGAGGCATTCGCTCTTTTTGGCCGGCTCCGCTTACATAGTCAGGCAAATAATTGGGACTGGGGCACAGTTTACCACTGTGTTGCTTCCTCTCTTCTTTTAACAATGCTCTGTAAGTGTTTGGGAACTGAGGAGACCAAATGCTGTAGATTTTAAATTGAAATGAATTCCCATTGCTTGATATAGTATTTCAACTACTCAACAGTTCAGCATCTCCTTTGTCGTATGTTTCATTTCATAAAGTGGCAAATCTTTTCAATGGGAGACAATTATGGAAGGCAAGCAGGTCAGTTTAGCACCTGGACTCTTACTACAGAGACATTCTGTTGTGATTCATGCAGAATGTGGTTTGGTATTCTCTTGCTGAAATTAGCAAGGCCTTCTCTGAAAAAGAGTCTGGATGGCAGCATATGGTGCTCCCAAACCTTTAAATATTGTTCAGCATTTATGGTGCCTTCGTAGATGTGCAAGTCACCCATACCATGTGTACTAATGCATCCCCATCCCTGGCTTTTGAAGTGAGCACTAGTACCAAGCTGGATGGTTCCTCTCTTTTGCCCGGAGGACGCAGTGTCCATTAATCCCAAAATATATTTCACATTTTGATTTGTCAGACCACAGGACTGTTTAACACTTTGCCTCAGTCCATCATAAATGAGCTCAGGCCCAGAGAAGATGGCGGCATTTCTGGAAGTTATTTTTGCATGGTTACTTCTTTGCATGGTAGAATTTTTCCTTTAACCATTCCAAAAAAAGTTTTGGGGTTAACGTTTTTCTTCACTAATTGCAAATCATCAGTAGGTTTGAGAGTCAGTGATGGAGACAGGTGTCCTCTGAAATACACTACTGTTCAACAGTTTGGGGTCACTTAGGAATGTCCTTGTTTATGAAAGAAAAGCATTTTTTGGCTATTACAATAACATAAAATTCCCCAGAAATGTGTAGACATTGTTAATATGGTCAATGACTATTGTAGATTCTAAATGTACACTGTGTTTGTGACTGGTTTTGCAGGTTCTATTTAATGAAGCTCCCAGTTGAGGACCTGTGAGGCGTCTGTTTCTCAAAATAGTGTATATGTCCTCTTGTTCAGTTGTGCACACGGACCTCCCGCTATTCTCTCTTCTGGTTAGAGACAGTTTGTGCTGTTCTGTGAAATTAGTACTGCACACCGAGATCATCTTTCTTGGCAATTTCTCACATGGAATAGCCTTCATTTCTCAGAACAAGAATAGACTGATGAGTTTAGAAGAAAGTTCTTTGTTACTGGCCATTTTGAGCCTGTATCGATCCCACCCGGACACTGATGCTGAATATACTGAACTGGTCTAAAGAAGGCCAGTTTTATTGCTTCCTAAATGAGCAGAAGTTTTCAGCAGTCCAATTATAATCGCAAAAGGATTTTATAATGATTAATTAGTTGTTTAAAATAATAAACTTGGGTTAGCTAACACAATGTGCAACAGAAGTGATGGTTGCTGAGAATTGGCCTCTGTAGACCTGTGTAGATATTCCATTGAGAATGAGCTGGTTCCATCTACAATAGTCATATTAACATAATTTTGTCTGGACAAAATGTGCCTTTATTTAAAAAATAAGGACATTTCTAAGTGACCCCGAACTTTTGAACAGTAGTGTTTATATTACTATTGTAAGACTACATTGCTCAAAAAAGGGAACATCTAATCATCACTGTATAACACCAAGTCAATTATACTTCAGGGATATCAATATGTCCTGTTTGAAAGTATAAGCGATTGTTAATCAATGTCACCTGTTTTGTTACAAATGAAAGGGACAACAGGAAGACAACCTCAAAAAAGGGAATGATTTTACAGGTGGTGGCCACAGACAACTGTTCTCTCCTTATCCTTCCTGGCTGATTCTCCTTTAGTTTTGCATTTTGCTAGTGTCACTCCTGGTAGCATGAGGCGGTACCTACAGCCCATTCAGGTTGCACAGGTAGTCCAGCTCCTCCAGGATGTCACATCCATACATGCTGTTGCAAGAAAGTTTGCTGTGTCTCCCAGTACAGTCTCAAGAGCATGGAGGAGATACCAGCAGATGGACTCTTCCACAAGGAGAGCTGGACAAGGCTGTAGAAGGCATCAACCCAGTAGCAACTGGGAGAAACAGGAGGAGCATTACCAGTCCTTCAAAATGACCTCCAGCAGGATACTGGTATGCATATTTCTGACTAAACTGTCAGGAACAGATTCCATGAGGGTGGAATGGGGGCCTGAAGTCCTCTAGTGGGACCTGTGCTCACAGCCCAGCACAGTGAAGGACAATTGGCATTTGCCAGAGAATAACCGGAATTTGGAGGTTTCCCATTGGTTCCCCGTTCTCTTCACAAGGAGCACATTTGACCATATCATTGGATGCCCTTAGTAAAGGTTAGCTGCTCCTTTCGTCACTAGCCTAACATTAAAATGACATGTGTTTCTTGGTCAATCCAGACAGGTCAGGAACCCAGATCTCAGGGATGGCCACAACAGCATGTATCTCTTGGACCAACAGAACACAGGGATATCAAGTCTGGTCACCTCGACTTACATATGTGTGTGTGATTATCAGTAGCTTTACGAGCTTGAGTGAGAAGATGAGCAAGGAGTGCCGTAGTAATCTATATTCCAAAGTTATACATTTTATTCCAATCAAGTTATAAAGTTACAATACAAATTATAGTTACATACCGACACAATTTTACGTCATCCAAAGTAGTCTAATAGTCTACTAAGTATACAATAAGATTTTCTATTGGTTTTAGGTCTGGAGATTGGCTAGGCCACTACAAGACCTTATGATGCTTCTCACGGAGCCACTCCGTAGTTGCCCTGGCTGTGTGTTTCGGGTCATTGTCATGCTGGAAGACCCAGCCACGACCCATCTTCAATGCTCTTACTGAGGGAAGGAGGTTGTTGGCCAAGATCTCTCGATACATGGCCCCATCCATCCTCCCCTCAATACGGTGCAGTCGTCCTGTCCCCTTTGCAGAAAAGCATCCCCAAAGAATGATGTTTCCACCTCCATGCTTCACGGTTGGGATGGTGTTCTTGGGGTTGTACTCATCCTTCTTCTTCCTCCAAACACGGTGAGTGGAATTTAGACCAGAAAGCTCTATTTTGGTCTCATCAGACCACATGACCTTCTCCCATTCCTCCTCTGGATCATCTAGATGATCATTGGCAAACTTCAGACGGGCCAGGACATGTGCTGGCTTGGGTAGGGGGACCTTGCGTGCACTGCAGGATTTTAATCCATGATGGCAAAGTGTGTTACTAATGGTTTTCTCTGAGACTGTGGTCCCAGCTCTCTTCAGATTATTGACCAGGTCCTGTTGTGTAGTTCTGGGCTGAACCCTCACCTTCCTCATGATCATAGATGCCCCACGAGGTGAGATCTTGCATGGAGCCCCAGACAGAAGGAGATTGAACGTCATCTTGAACTTCTTCCATTTTCTAATAATTGCGCCAACAGTTGTTGCCCTCTCACCAAGCTGCTTGCTTATTGTCCTGTAGCCCAACTCAGCCTTGTGCAGGTCTACAATTTTATGTCCTTACGCAGCTCTCTGGTCTTGGCCATTGTGGAGAGGTTGGAGTCTGTTTGATTGTGTGGACAGGTGTCTTTTATACAGGTAACGAGTTCAAACAGTTGCAGTTAATACAGATAATGAGTGGAGAACAGGAGGGCTTCTTAAACAAAAACTAACACATCTGTGAGAGCTAGAATTCTTACTGGTTTGTAGGTGATCAAATACTTATGTCATGCAAAAAAATGCTAATTAATTATAAAAAAAATCATACAATGTGATTTTCTGGTACACAGTTGAAGTGTACCTATGATAAAAATTACAGACCTCTACATGTTTTGTAAGTAGGAAAACCTGCAACATCCGCAGAGTATCAAATACTTGTTCTGCCCACTGTACATTTACCCTAAGGGTGGGTTGTCATCCCACCTTATCCTTCCTGCCCTTGGCGTTTACGGTCAAAGGGCTAGGGGAACATCCTAAAAGACAGTCAACCACATTTCTGAAGAGCAATGAACAGATACCCTTATTGGTTTAGGCAGATTTATAGATGGTCAGTGCACCTAATGATCCACTGACATTCAGACATGTCACAAAGACCAAAGATACATACCAGGTAAGAGTAAAGCAGACATTTCTCATATGCACATTAGATTGAGAATTTCCATTACACTGCCCAGCCTGTAACAATGGCAGCAAAAGCTGGCTTCATTTTAAAATGTGATCATGTGCAATTTCTGTCACATAGCAAAACTGCTTATGCAAGGGATCACTATTTCTATTTTTGTATCAGTTATGGCTTTGACACGCATTAGACTGTTGAGTTGTGTCAACCTATTGATGTTCATATAGAAATCTGGGCTATTTCTTTAATCCATAATGGGAATATTGTCACGGTTCAATGTAGGCAGTAGATTTTCAAGAGCAAGAATGGTCATAATGAATTTTCAATACCCATTTCAGATCAAATAATGTGATGCTACAATTCTGTGCTGTACAACCGGATGTGCTCTCGGGGCCAGTTACAGTATATAAGGAAGTGAAACTGTTAATTTCCGAGAGTGGGCAGAAGCTGTTTGATGGCGGAAAAGAGATTTTGTTACTTGAGAGTTTTTTGGAATGGGCCCATCTAGAAAAAAGTGTGTTCTTCATTAAAAATGCATTAAATGTTTCCGTTCCAAAACACTGTTCTTTCCTCACTGTCCAGTTAAAAAAGCTCTGTTGCCAGTTCAAAACACGTAGAAGCACACAAAAATGTTGTCTCTCTTTATTTCTTTACGCACTGATTAAATGAGCACTTTTACACTCAGTATTTACCTATTACTTATGAAAACTAAAACAAACGTTCAGGAAAAAATAAGAATACGCAAATTAAGTGTGAAAAGTTATATTAAATTATCTATATTGACTTCACGTTGCAAGTAATGCGACTGATGTGAGTCCTTGAAGTGGATGACAGAAGCTTCCATTGAGAAAATCCAATGTCATTGCGGTAATCATTAATCAACGTGCTATTAATTATTTCAACCAGCAGGTGCCGTCAGTAAGGGCTGTCTAGACGAGGCACTGAGAAATTAGCCTTTTAGCAAAGAAATGTGCTGAAAAGCCTCACTGATTCAACAAGGCCTCGTTTGGCCATCACTAGTAGGCAGGACATGAGGCGCAGAGCTAATGAAGGTCCATTTAAGGCTTCTTTTTGGCAACAAAGGAGACACAAACCATAAACTGAAGCGCAGCAATACAGACAGACTCAAAACAACTTAGGGGATAACAAGGGAACTTAAATAGGATCCCCAATCAGAGGAGCAGCTGACACTGACTGGGGATAATGAAACAATAGTCCACATTGAGATGCCTAGAGGCACCCTGCCAGGGCCTGACAAATATTCATTTATTGTCAACCGCTTATCCTGCATACAGGGTCACAGGAGCCAATCCCAGTTAACATCAGGGTACACCCAGTCCATCACAGGGCCACACATAGACAAACAACCAGTCACACTCACATCCACACCTAAGGACAATGTAGGGTCACCAATCAACCTAGTCCACATGCCCTTTGGATGGTGGGAGGAACCTGGAGAGAACCCACACAGACACAGGATGCAAACTCAACACAGAAAGGCCGGGGCAACCAGGGTTTGAACCCACAACCTTCTTGCTGTGAGGCAACAGTGCTAACCACTGCACCCCTCTGACAAATATTTGTAATCCATTTCTGAAATGGGTATTCATGAGCTGACCTAAGTTGTCTTGGGCTTATCTGACAGTAAGTCCCTTCTCATGACTTCCCCTGTTCAATCTCAGCTCTCTGCAAAAGAAAAGTTTACATGCTTACAGTATCTGAAATCCATCAACCCAGCTCACTGCAGATGCAATATTTGATTTATAATTACACCCTACCATTTCAACCTTTCTTGAAATGGCAGTTGAACAATATAATCACAGACTGCAGAGTTCTTGATGACATTGCCCCATTAAAACCCCTTAAAATGCTCTGCACAATGGTTTAACAATGATCTATGCTCCATGAAAGCTGACAGGCGTAAACTGTTAAGAAGATGGATACCAAGGCTTTTTATGGCATCAAACCACAAAGAAGCAATGAATACTTCATACAATGTATACTATACAAATACTGCTGCAAATGGCACGATGAAGACGAAGATATCTTCTCCCCTACCTACACTGAGTAATGTAAAAAAAATTATGTTCCATAAAAATGTTCTATTCTAATTGACTATCCTTATATCTGTCTTAAAATTATGAGGGCACATACCTGCCATTAGAACATGTTCCTACAGGAAAATTATAAATAATTATAAATAATTACATTTGATTCAATCCTTAAACTGTTGATTGCACCAACTTAAAAAATAAAACATCACCGGGTATCTACATCATAACCAACTACAGACCAATTCCCACTCTGTTTTTTTTGTGCACAGCTAAGACAGCCATAGCAAGAATAACAATGACTTGTTGATGGCAGTTGATGATGAAGACCTCTTATCTTCTGGAGACTTCTGCCTTTGACAAAGTGCATAATTAGATGGTTTTCAAAAGTCTAATAAAGATTTCTACAATACCACTTCTGTGTATCTTACTAACAATTTGCTGTAGTCACTGAAAGTGTCACACAGATCTCTGTTCAGGGGCCATTCCATTTTTTGCATATACATATGCATTTTACTTTGAATAATATTCTGAAGATTTGGACTGAACCAAAGCTTCCGACAAACATGAGGCAAGCTGGCATTTATCCAGATACTTTGATAAGTGGTGGAAAAGGAAAGTACCTATTGTGACGACTACGCCACCTACTGCCCATCCTCCCCCAGCAGGAGGCGGGCTTCGGCGTTCGACGTCACCGGCCTTCTGACACCATCGCCCATCTCATCAACTCATTGCACCTGTTGTCTCGTCTAGCGCACCTGATCATCATTCAGTCATTCCCCTCAGTATATATGTTGCCTCTGCTCCATTTGTCTTTGTGTATTATTGTCTCACTATCATGAGCATTGTCAAGCTCACATTAAAACAAACCGAAACATCGACTCCGCTATCCGCTCCTCCTTGCTCACCTCAAAGAGCTGACAACTATTTATTGATGCCCCAATACAGTGGTGGCCAATAATTCACAGTGGTGAAAAATAATTTTGTTTCTGGTGTCCTTCGACAGCTCTTTGGTCTTGGCCATAGTGGAGTTTGAAATGTGACTGTTTGAGGTTGTGATAAGTTGTGATAAGTTCAAACAGGTGCCATTAATACAGGTAACAAGTGGAGGACAGAGCAGCCTCTTAAAGAAGTTACAGGTCTGTGAGAGCCAGAAATCTTGCTTGTTTGTAGGTGACCAAATAATTATTTTACCGAGGAATTTACCAATAAATTCATTACAAATCCTACAATGTGATTCTATGGATTTTTTTTTTCTCATTTTGTCTCTCATAGTTGAAGTGTACCTATGATGAGAATTACAGGCCTCTCTCATCTTTTTAAGTGGGAGAACTTGCACAATTGGTGACTGACTAAATACTTTTTTGCCCCACTGTATGTCTTTAAGAGCATGTTGATCTTTGTCTTACCTTCCTTAGAAGGAGTTCTAATCAGTGATTTCTACCACATGTAGTATAATTTGTTATGATATAATGATATATAGTGAGGGAAAAATAATTTGATCCCCTGCTGATTTTGTACATTTGCCCACTGACAAAGAAATGATCAGTCTATAATTTTAATGGTAGGATTATTTGAACAATGAGAGATTCAGAAAAACATGTCAATAATGTTAGGAATTAATTAGCATTTTAATGAGTGAAATAAGCATTCGACCCCCCCTGCAAAACATCACTTATTACTTGGTGGCAATACCCTTTCTTGCAATCACAGAGGTCAGATATTTCTTGTACAGTGGGGAGAACAAGTATTTGATACACTGCTGATTTTGCAAGTTTTCCTACTTACAAATCATGCAGAGGTCTGTAATTTTGCCATAGATTTTACCATATGTACACTTCAACTGTGGGAAACGGAATCTAAAACAAAAATCCAGAAAATCACATTGTATGATTTTAAAATACATACGTTATTGATCACCTACAAACCAGTAAGAATTCTGGCTCTCACAGACCTATTAGTTTCTCTTTAAGAAGCCCTCCTGTTCTCAATTCATTACCTGTATTATCTGCAACTGAACTCGTCACCTGTATAGAAGACACCTGCCCACACACTCAATCAAAGAGACTCCAACCTCTCCACAATGGCCAAGACCAGAGAGCTGTGTAAGGACATCAGGGATAAAATTGTAGACCTGCACAAGACTGGGATGGGCTGCAGGACAATAGGCAAGCAGCTTGGTTGAGAAGGCAACAACTGTTGGCGCAATTATTTGAAAATGGAAGAAGTTCAAGATGACGGTCAGTCTCCCTCAGTCTGGGGCTCCATGCAAGATCTCACCTTGTGGGGCATCAATGATCATGAGGAAGGTGAGGGATCAGCCCAGAACTTCAGCCCAGAACTACATGGCAGGACCTGGTCAATGACCTGAAGAGAGCTGGGACCACAGTCTCAAAGAAAACCATTAGTAAAACATTATGCCCATCATGGATTAAAATCCTGTAGCACATGTCCAGGCCCGTCTGAAGTTTGCCAATGACCATCTGGATGATCCAGAGGAGGAATGGGAGAAGGTCATGTGGTCTGATGAGACAAAAATTTAGCCTTTTGGTCTAAACTCCACTCACCGTGTTTGGAGGAAGAAGAAGGATGAGTACAACCCCAAGAACACCATCCCAACCGTGAAGCATGGAGGTGGAAACATCATTCTTTGGGGATGCTTTTCTGCAAAGGGGACAGGACGACTGCACCGTATTGAGGGGAGGATGGATGGGGCCATGTATCATGAGATCTTGGCAAACAACCTCCTTCCCTCAGTAAGAGCATTGAAGATGGGTCGTGGCTGGGTCTTCCAGAATGACAATGACCCGAAACACACAGTCAGGGCAACTACGGAGTGGCTCCGTAAGAAGCATCTCAAGGTCCTGGAGTGGCCTAGCCAGTCTCCAGACCTGAAACCAATAGAAAATCTTTGGAGGGAGCTAAAAGTCATTATTGCCCAGCGACAGCCCCGAAACCTGAAGGATCTGGAAAAAGTCTTTATGGAGGAGTGGGCCAAAATCCCAGCTACAGTGTGTGCAAACCTGGTCAGGAACCACAGGAAACGTATGATCTCTGTAATTGCAAACAAAAGTTTCTGTACCAACTATTAAGTTCTGCTATTCTGATGTATCAAATACTTATGTCATGCAAAAGAAATTACAGACTTCTACATGCTTTGTAAGTAGGAAAACCTGCAAAATCAGCAGTGTATCAAATACTTGTTCTCCCCATTGTATATTTATAGATATTTATATCCTCTATCATTATGTAAATAATAATACCCTTTTAACCCTGCTCATCGCCAATAGTGCACTTGATCATTATGTGTATTTATGTGTACTGTATATTGCAGTCGGTGACTCTTGTTGAGTGTCCTTTGTTGGAGTTCACATGGTGCTTCTGTATAATCCAGAGTCAAATTCCTTGTATTTGCACACATACCTGGCAAATA